>ML384230.1:1736-101700 GCA_005239525.1 Nicotiana knightiana | reverse complement strand
TGCATGTCTTTTAACTTCTTTAAATAATACTAGCTCTAAACGTTAAACCGTGATGAAAAACATAAACAAGATAAGAGAAGCTCTCTACTCCGCCTTAACATCGTATCTTTTATTGATTATTTTGTAAAACATTACTTAAGTTTTATTTTAACACTCTCTCTTTCTTATCAAAGTTCTATTTTTTGTAACCTCTAAAATATATGGTAAGTAGTTATTTGTAAAATCTGATTCCTTTCCAACTCTAAGACAAATATTTGGTTAGTTGTTCATTGTATTACTTCTCTAGCAATAGTAAATTGTTGTTAGTAAATCTGTTTTCTGCCCAACTCTAAGATAAATATATGGCTAGTTTTTATTTGTAATCCTTCTTGACCTTTTATTTGTTTTGTTAAAAAGAGATTCGAGAAATTTCTATTATTGATGTTACAATTGTAGTCGGAAAGAGAAAAAGGATTCTTTCCCTAACTTAGTTTCATGAACTATGTCCTATATATTTTATGAAAAATTATCATCCTCCTACAAAGTCTTTATATCCAGTTGTATTCAATAATCATAACAAAGAATACAAGGGGTTAGCCAAAATAAAAACACTTGAAACTTTTATCTTTTTCATTTTATCAGTGACTTTTCCTTGAAAATATATGAATGACTGCAAAAAGAATACGTCTGTAACGACCCAGCTGGTCGTTCTAAATATTTACGCCCCGATCCCCTATTTACTATTTTTCCCAAGTCTATTTCTGCTAAATTTAATGGTCTGGACATTCGGTTTTGAGTTTCGGAGAGTTTTGGAACACTTAGTCCCTAAATGAGAGCTTAGGTGTTGGAAAGTTGCCGGTAGTCGGAACAGTGTGAAGACGGCCTCGGAACGGAAATTCAATGGTTCCGTTAGCTCCGCTAGGTGATTTCGGGGTTTGGAGCGTGTTCTGAATGCATTTTGGATGTCCGTAGATCATTTAGGCTTGAAATGTCGACGCTTGAATTTTTGAAGTTTCCAGTTCGTTAGTGAGTTTTTGATCCAAGGGTCGAAATGGAATTCCGGAAGTAACAGTAGTTCTGTCATGTCATTTGGGATGTGTGTGCCAAATTTGAGGTCATTCGGATGAGTTTAGACATGTTTCGGCGTCGGATGTGAATTCTAGAATTTTCCTAAGTTCCTAGGCTTGAACCTATGCATAATCGATGATTTTGATGTTATGAGACGTGTTTTTAAGGCTCGACCTAGTTAGAATAAAATATTAGGGTCGGTTGGTAGTTTTGGTTGAGATCTCGGGGGCCTCAGGGTTGTTTCAGATGCTTAACGGGAGAATTTGGGACTTATCAAATGGCTGAACCAGAACTCTTCTGGTGTTTTCGCACCTACGAAGGTTTTCCCGCAGGTGCGGACAAGTAGGCGCGGTAGGGCTGATCGCAGGTGCGATGGCGAGGGATTTGGCCAGTGGTCACAGGTGCGGAACCGCAGGCGCGACCAAACGACCGCAGGTGTGGCCCCATTGGACTTATGTGAATTCCGCACCTGCGATGCTTTTTCCGCAGGTGCAGTGATTGGGACCGCAGGTGTGAGATCCCTATGTGTTTAGTCCAAAAATCCGAGGGTTTATTTCATAAGTCTAAAAAATCGTTTGAGAGCTCAGGAATTGGCGATTTTCAGTGGGTTTTGAGGAGAAGAATCATAGGTAACATTTTCTAATCCTAATTCATTGTTAGACCATTAATCCCCCGTTGTTTTATTTAGTTTAATTATTAAAAATGGGGGGAAAACCATGGGAACTTGATGAACTTCCCCAAAACCAAATTCTGAGAATTTAAGGGGTTTTTGGCATCAGATTTCGATGTTTCTGGTCGAGTGAGTTCGTGTGTGAATGGGTGTCTAGAAAATATAACTTTTACCCCATTCCGAGATGTGGGCCCGAGAGGAATTTTGGTCATTTTACCTAATTTCACGCCTTAGCTTTGAATTAAATAGTAGAATCAGTTGCTTGAGACGTTATTTACGATATGTAATTGTTTTGAATAGATTTGGGCCACTTGGAGTTGGATACTCATGGAAAAAGCGTGGTTTCGAGTTGATTTTGAGTCGGTCCGAGGTAAGTGGCTTGTCTAAGCTTGTGTGGGGGACCTTTCCCCTTAGGATGTGATATTTGGTAATTGAATGCCTCGTACGTGAGGTGACGAGCGCGTACTTGTGCTAACTGTTGAAAATCCTGTTTTACTTTAAGTATTTAGACTGAGTTTCTTTCTTACCTGTTTTATTCTACTTGCAATCATAGTCTATATTAGCTTAGAAAAGCATGCCTAGTTTCCTAAATTGCCTATTTGCTTAAGTTGCTTTAATTGTACTACGTGAAGCATGTTAGGCTAGAAGTACTTGTTGCCTTGTATTTTTGCACTCTATTTCTGAATATCTTCTTGTTGTTGCTGCGTATTTACATTGGGACTACGGATGTGGGATTCCGGTAGCTTCCCCCCCCCCCCTTTTATGCTTACTTTGGGACTGCGGGTTAGATTCCCGATAGATCCCCCTGCACATTTACTTTGGGACTGCGGGATAGATTTCTGATAGATCCCGCTGCATATTTCCTTTGGGACTGCGGGTTCGATTCATGATAGATCCCCCTGCACATATGATGGACTACAGGACGGTATCCCGGAAGATCCTTCGGATATACACATATGATGGACTACGGGACGGTATCCCGGGAGATCCTTCGAATATACACATATGATGGACTACGGGACGGTATCCCGGGAGATCCATTGGCCAGTTGAGAAAAGGACTACAGGACGGTATCCTAGGAGATCCTCATTGTTACCGTTGTTATTGAGTTGTACATATTCCGTGTTTACTCCGCCCTTTGTGTTTCCGGGTTATTGCCTTCTTTAACTTGTCTTATTTCACTGTTGTACTCATTATTACTGCATGTTTTCATACTGTAAATTCCTATTATATTGTTTAACCTCTGTAGGGCCCTGACCTTCCTCGTCACTACCCGACCGAGGTTAGGCTTAGCACTTACTGAGTACCGTTGTGGTGTACTCATGCCCATTTTGCGCATGTTTTTCATGTGCAGATCCAGGTACCTCCACCCAGGCACACTATCCCCGAGGTTGAGATACCTAGCTGAGACTTCGAGGTACATCTGCCGCGTCTGCAGACCAGGAGTCTCTATCTTATTCCAGCTTTACTCGAAAGTTTTTCCTTCCTTATAGTTGTTTAGTCATTCTGGATTTAAAGCCGTGTATTACATTTCCGTTAGCCTGTGTTTCGCACGATTTTCCGGGTTTTGGGGTGATATTGTAGACTTCCGCATTATTGGGTTATATATGCCGAGCGACATTTATATACAAACTTTGTTTAGTTGTTCAGTTTTAATTAATTATTCCGCAAGTTACGTTGTTTTTCCGCATTGTTAGGCTTACCTAGTTATAGGGACTAGGTGCCATCATGACATGTTCACGGAGGAAGCACTGGGGTCGTGACAATGTCCAACTGCAGTACCATTACAAACTATGCTACTATGCGTAATTAATGCCACGACCAGGAAAAATTATGGGTTTTATTACTGGACTCTTTGTCTGTGGCTTTTTCATGGAAAATAATGCCATAACCTTTCAAAAAAATTGGGAAATATACCACCTTAATGGACAATTTTTAAAAACTATATATCAGATATGTGCAGTTTCAATGTCTCTTTTAAATATTAAATAAATATAAGAAATTCATCATTATGGAGTGCTGAAATAACAGATTTAACATAAAGTACATGTCTACTGATAATAATTTGACATACACCGCGCGCGCGCGCGCGCGCGCGCGCGCACACACACACACACACACACACACACACACACACACATATATATATATATATATAACATCCAATTTATTTCAATCAAGAGTACAATCTGTGAACAACTCGTCCGTTAGAATAGTACGACAAAAAGTTTAAATTAGAGTGACAAATGAGATAAAATTAGAGTTTAATCAAGTAATTCTTATACTTTATTAATCAAAGCATTTATAATATTTTTTTGAATAACGTAGGACTGCACAGACCTAATGTAACGACCCGACCAATCGTTTTGAGCATTTACATTTCGATCGGTGGTTTGAGGTCATGAATAGCTACAGATGATGTATTATGACTAGTGTGTGTTGTCGGTTTCGGTTTTCGGGGGATTCAGAATTAGTTTGGAAGAATGATCCTCAACTAGGAAGCTTTAAGTTGGAAGAGTTGACCAATTTTGTCTTTTGAGTATTTGACCTCGGATCGAAGTTTTGATGGTTCCGTTAGGTCCGGATGGTGATTTTGGATTTGAGCATATGCTCCGATTTGCATTTGGATATTTGTAGAAGGTTTTGACACTCATTGGCGAAAATTTGAAAATTTGACGTTTAGGAATGTTCATAAGTTTGACCGAGAGTTGACTTCAATGATATGGGGTTCAGATTATTGTTCACGGAGTTGGAATAGGTTCGGTATGTTATTTGAAACTTGTGTGCAAAATTTGGGTTCATTCCGGATTAGTTAGGTTTGAATCGTTTGGTTCGGTGTTTGAAGTTTATGAACATAAAAGATTGATCTTGATCGAAGATTCATGATTTTGATGTTGTTATGTATGATTTGAGGCCTCGAATAGGTTCGTGTTATAACTTGGGACTTGTTGGTATGTTCGGACGGGATACCGAGGGACTCAGGAGAGTTTCGAGGTAGTTTTAGACAACTTATAGGCCATTTTTAGCTACTGATTTTTTGCTACAAGAGTGTACATTGCAATTGTGTGGATTTGGTAGTGTTAGAAAAGAGAAAACTAGGAATAATGGAGTTGTGACTCGCGATCACGGATNTGAGGTCTCGAATAGGTTCGTGTTATAATTTGGGACTTGTTGGTATGTTCGGACGAGATACCGAGGGACTCAGGAGAGTTTCGAGGTAGTTTTAGACCACTTATAGGCCATTTTTAGCGGCTGATTTTTTGCTACAAGAGTGTACATTGCAATTGTGTGGATTTGGTAGTGTTAGAAAAGAGAAAAGTAGGAAAAATGGAGTTGTGACTCGCGATCACGGATGCTTTCTCGCGATCGCATAGAAGAAAATCTCTGCTGCACTGACTCGAATTTGGAAGCTTATATCTTGCAATCTATAAGAAATACGGAGATGAACCAAAAAATAAAATTTGTAGCACTTTGTGTCTAGTTTTCAGAAAACTAAAATGTTTATCATTTGGAGTTGTGTAGCACAAGTTATGGCTAATATACTACAGGCTATATGAGAAGAGTTGGGAAGTGTTAAATGGATGTTTGTTCTTCGCGATCGAGGGAAATGGACACGATCACATAAGGTAAAAATTGTACAACAAAATTTTATAATCGCGATCGCAAGGTTTGTGATCGTGGTCACAAAGGGTACCCCTGCAACAATGTATATAGTAATCTATTTCGAATGCTTCAGATATGTTTTCATATTTGAAGCTTTGGAGCTCGGATTGAGACGATTTTTGAAGTGATTTTCACCATATAGATTTAGGTGAGTGTTATCTACTCATTTTTTGTTATAATTCATGAATGTATCTTTGTTATTGGTATTTGGTTGATGATTTCAAAAGAGAAATTNTTTTTTGTTTAAACTTAAGATGTTTTTTTTTTTATTTGTTTTTGTTTTTTTATTTAAAAAGAATAATGCGGGGGGGGGGGGTGACTAAGGTTTCATAGAGAAAATTTTTGAGTTTTGAACATCGATTTGAAGTCGCATTTGAGTGAAACTAATATAGGCTTTGATTAAAGATTTGACCTTTATGAATTGGGTTTGTTTCCTTTGGTATTGTTTAATGTATTTGAGTTTCTTTTGGCTAGTTTTCAGTTGTTTCGAGGTTGGTACGCGCAAGATGGCATTTTTGGAGCATCGCTTGGCTTGCTCGGTATTGAATTTGGCTTGTTCAACGTAACTAACACTTCTAAACTTGGTGGTGAGGGTATGAAATCCCGAATTATGCGTTATATGTTTGGTATTGAAGTGATGCACATGCTAGGTGACGGGCGTGTGGGCATGCACCGTGTGAATTGTGACTCCGCTATTTCTGTGGTACTGTGTAGTTACCTGACCTTATCTGTAACCGTGAAATCTCTGTGTACTAGAGCTATTAATCTATGATCCATGTTAGAATCCATGTCTAGGCTACCTGTTATCCTATTAGGACCCACTGAGGTCGTTTCTGCTGTTGAGCTATCTGCTTTTATTGCATTACATACTTAGTCATATGCATTCATATGCATATCATATCTTGTCTCCGTTACCATTTATTGATACATCACAACATTGTCTTTTGGGATGATTTTTCATGACATTGAGAGCCTGAGAGATTGGAGATATTGATGACTGAGCGAGACCGGGGGCATGATGTTGAGGATTTTTATGGGATCAGGTTGTACGCCGTTGCATGTTTTTATTGATTTATGATGGGAGTGGGCTGAACATCGCAACATGTTTTACTAATTTATGGAATGATTGGCTTTTTATAGCGCTTGGTATGGAAGAGCCCCTCTGGAGTATGTACACACCCACAGTGAGCGCATGTACCTACTGAGTGCAAGTGCCGAGAGCCGAGTGATTGGGAGGACTGAGTGAGTGTGAGGGCTGAGTGGCTGCGAGGACCTAGTGACTGGAAGGATTAAGTGACTGGGAGGACTGAGTTAATTGATACTCTGAGAGCGTGTATATGGTTTTACCGTGGAAAGCTTTTTGGAAAAAATTACAGCTTTCAAACTTACTCATAATTTTTGCAATATCGATAAAAGACTCGGGTTTTTACTGATATACTTGAAAAGCAAAACTATTTTCGGGAACTATGGATAAAGATGAGTTATTTTTATCTCTGAATTATTTCTCTTATTACTTTCTTTACGTGTTATGAACTGTTGTTGGCTATTGGTGTTGGACCTGTTACACCCCATATTTTCGTATGTAAAAGTACACCATAAGTAAATTGATGAAAGCTTGGAAATGAGATGTTACATCCTGTATTTTCATACGTTAAAGTTTCGTCGTAAGTTAATCGACGTAAGTTCGGGAATGAGATTATTTTTAGATTATAAGTATTATGCTATTTCAAACAAGTGATAAGTAAATTCGTGAAGGTGAGAGGGTGAGCGAATCGAAGAAAATGAATTTCGTCGAAGTTTAACACTTTGGGATGGTGTAATATATAATACCCGGTATTTATAAACTAGTGCCATACAAGGTACCACATGACCATGATAGTAGCATACATAAAGTGTGCTAAAAGTAAGTAGTATTTTAAGTAATTTTAGATAATTCTTAATTATGTGGATAATTGGGTAAATTGATTTTAGTGGGAGATTAACTAAGTAATTAAGATAGTTGGATGAGCTTAATAAGCCCCCAACATGGAAGCAATGAAATATGGATCAAAGACCAACAATGACTCTTACTTCATGAAGCAAGATGGCACATTAAGAGAGTTTTGTGGCTTAGTCATCACATATGTGGGGCCCACACCCACTAAGGTTAAAAACCTCTCTAAATCACTTAAAGGAATGCTTATGTCTCTATAAAGTAAGGAAAGGAAGCTTCAGCAAGTATCATACACGATTATGATCAAATCCACAAAGAGAGATATCATATGGAATGGCAACGTGATTGGTTCAACAAAAGTCATACAATACTACTTAACAACGTGAGGTTTGGGATTCTAAGGGAGTACGATGCAATCTTTCTTAAGAATATCATACAAATTTTTTCCCTATTTTAATCATGCCATTACTTGTTTCGTCGCGATTGACGTGTGTTAGAGGGATTGTAAAGAAAATTGGCTCAGGTATGTTAAGGATATCCCTTATTTTCTTTTGGCATGATCCAAGTGATACAAACGAAACGAGAAAATGTGCAACTTCCTTAAATGAATCTATTCATAGAAATACTAGGGGTGCTTATATTTTTGATTCCCCATGTGTCTTATTATTATATCTTCTGTTCATGGGTCTCAAACAAATATGTAGTCGATAAACTTATTCGAAAGGCATATTGATCTTATACATTTCAAGAAATCTTATTAATGTATTTCTTATGCATTTCATTCATTTATACATGTACATTGACCCATGACCAGATGACATTATATACGCGTATATTATATGTATATGGGATATGGGAAAAGGTTATGACATTATATACGCATCACCACCTGATCAACTGGTATACGTTGATGATTTTCCGATAGTGGCCGAGATGATATAATGTGATGCCCTCAGAGGCTTGCCGATGTTATATATGCATATACCTATGCATGGTATGATATTTATACACATATCCATGACATTATAAAAATGAAATGATTCACAGAGCTATTCAGATTTACATGTTGAGTTTTATACTCCATGGTTCACTATGTCTTTTGTTTACTGATTTTCATTCCTTACATACTCGATACATTATCTGTACTAACATCCCTTTTGCCTAGGGACGCTGCATTTTATGCCTGCAGGTCCCGATAGACAGGTTGATAGTCCTCCAAGTCGGCTATCAGCTCAGCGGAAGATGTTGGTGCGCTCCATTTGCTCCGAGTTGCTTATTTGGTTAGTATGATTTGGACATGTATAGATAGGTATGGCGGGACCCTGTCCTGAACTTTATGGTATTTATCTACTCTTAAAGGATTTTATACACATGTCATGTATGTGAAAGATTGTATGGCCTTGTCGGCCTATGTTCACTATACGAGTGATCATTTTGGTCTTATAACGTATGTAATTTGTATAAGTTTTTATTACATGTTGAGTCTTTCTATGACGAGCATTCCCTCATGTTTTATTATAGTTATCTCACGGCAACCTTTCCATCTCATTTATCTATAATAGTATGATATGAAAAGATACGTCATGTTGATACTCGGTTGAGTAAGGCACCGGGTGCCCGTCGCGGCCCATCGGTTTGGACCGTGACAAAAGTGATATCAGAGTAGTTCTGTCCTAGGGAGTCTACAAGATGTGTCTAGTAGAGTCTGGTTTATGGGTGTGTTGTGCACCGCACTTATAAGCAGTAGGCTACTGGGCATTTAGGACTTTCACTCTTTCTTCTTACTAGAGATCGTGTGGTAGAGCTCACTTGTAAGAATTCAATCTCCTAAATTCTATCTTATTCATAATACAACGATACTTACATCTAGAAAGACGATTGGTAAGTGTGATGACCCAAAATGTCATCTTATATATTTAGAACTCGATTCTGCACTCTTTAGCCTTAAAAATCTTATTTTTACCCTCCTTGATTTACGTGCACATTCTGAATGTGTTTCCTGAAAGCTTTTATGTTGAAAATTGATGAAATAATAATTTTTGGCCTTAAAAGTTGATTTTAGTTGACTTCAGTCACCATTTTGAGTAAAAGGACCTGAACCCCTGTTTTGACAGTCCAGGTGGGTCTGTAGTGAAACGTGGGACCTGAGCGTATGCCCGAAATCGAATTCCGAGGTCCCAAGCTCGAGATATGAATTTTTGTTGAAAATTGAAAGACTGAAATTTTAATGGTTTTAAGAAATTGGTTAAAGTTTGATCTTGTTGGTATCAGGTCCGTATTTTGGTTCCGGAGCTCGGTACATGTCTGTTATGATATTTATACCTTATCTGTGAAATTTTGTGAGAAACAGAACTGATTTGACGTGATTCAGACGTCGGGTTGTGAAAATAGGTATTTCAAAGTGTTCTTTTCATGTGATTTGGTGCTAAATTCATAATTGTAGGTGTTGTTTTGGCTATTTGATCGCACAAGCAAGTTCGTATGATATTTTTAGACTTGTGTGCATGCTTGGTTTGGAGTCTCGAGGGCTCGGGTGAGTTTTGGATAGGATACGGAGTGAAATGAACTTAGGAAATGTTTCTGGTGTGCTACAGGTCTGCAGGTCTCGCAATTGCAAGGTCTGGCTTATTTGAGCGTACCAGACATCGGCAGTATGACAACCCTCGTTTGTTGGTCCGCAGGGACACAGTGCGGCACTGTGGTGCCAAGCAGGTTACTGTTGGAGATGACAAAGTTTTGAGGATGCATGGTCGCGTGTGTGTGCCTAATGTTGATGGGCTTCGTGAGTTGATCCTTGAGAAGGCCCACAGTTCTCGGTATTCTATTGATCCGGGCACCGCCAAGATGTACCAGGACTTGGGAAAGCATTATCGGTGGAAGAGGATGAAGAAGGATTTAGTTGCTTATGTAGCTCGGTTCGTGAATTGTCAGCAGGTGAATTATGAGCGTCACAGACCTAGTGGTTTGCTTCAATAGATAGAGATTCCTGAGTGGAAGTGGGAGCAAATCACTCTGGACTTTGTTGTTGGACTCCCATGGACTCAGAGGAAGTTCGACGCCATTTGGGTCATTGTGGATAGGCTGACTAAGTCAGCACACTTCATTCCTGTGGCACTTACCTATTCTTAGGAGTAGTTGGTAGAGATTTATTTTCGGGAGATCGTCTGCCTTCATGATGTGCCTGTGTCTATCATTTTTGATCGAGTACGCAGTTTACCTCGTATTTTATGAGGGCACTACAACATGAGTTGGGTATGCCAGTGGGGCTGAGCACAACACTTCATCCTCAGATGGACGGGCAGTACGAGCATAGTATTAAGATCTAGGAAGATATTCTCCACGCTTGGGATCAGTTCTTCCCCCTTGAAGATATCGCTTACAATAGCAACTACCAGTCGAGCATTCAAATGGCTCCCTATGAGGCATTATGGTGGATGGTGAGGGTCGCCGGTTGGGTGGTTTTAGCTGGGGGAGGCTCGTTTGTTCAGGAGGCATTGGACAAGGTCAAGATTGTACAGGCATGACTTTGCATAAATCAGTCCAGGTAGAAGAGTTATGCCGATCGTAAAGTTTGTGATGTGGCATTCATGGGCGGGGAGAGGTTGTTTCTTCGGATGTCACCCATGAAGGGTGTCATTAGGTTTGGAAAGAAGGGAGAGCTGAGCTCCAGATATATTGGGCCTTCTGAGATTCTCGAGAGAGTGGGAGAGGTGGCTTATAGACTTGTGTTACCTCCAGGGTTATCAACAGTTCATCCAGTGTTCCATGTGTCCATGCTCCGGAAGTATCATAGTGACCCTTCCCAAGTGTTAGATTTCAGTTCTGTTCTGTTGGACAAGGATTTGACTTATGAGCAGGAGTCGGTGGCTATTCTAGACTGGCATGTTCGTCAGTTGAGGTCGAAGATTTATCCTTCAGTTCGAGTGCAGTGGAGAGGCCAACCTATTGAAGTAGCTACTTGGGAGTCCGAGTCGGACATGCAGAGTAGATATCCCCACTTATTCACCAGTTCAGGTACTTTTCAATGTCCGTTCGAGGATGAATGATTGTTTTAGAGGTGGATATTGTTTATGTGAAATCCATGTGAGCGGCTTATATGCAAAGTGACGAGCGCTTATACGTCGCCAAATTATTTGTTCTCCTTGATTTACTGCTTTCCTTCAGTTGTTTCATTCCCAATCTTAATTGTTAAATGCTGTAAATGCTTACATGCTAACTGGTACGTGTTAATCAACATCTTCTCTTGTTAACTATGTTAGTTTTTCCCATAGGTCCCTTAATCCCTTCTATTTGCTTAATTTGACTTGTTCGCACCTTTTTTTATTTTAAACTGCTGGATTGGTCTCGCTGTGTAGTATTATTTGAGTAGACTTTATATTGATCAAGGTTTCCTTTGCTTCGTTCAGTTTGGTATTTATTTATCGTAAAAGCCTTATGATTTAGACTATAAATTGACCGTGTACATCGAGTGTTTGGTACTAATAGGGTGGGATCGGGTTGCACGCCACAACAAGAGGAATAAGGGATGATTGATAAGGAGGAATAAGGGTGAATATGTTTATACGGCGANGTTTGGTATTTATTTATCGTGAAGGCCTTATGATTTAGACTGTAAATTGACTCTGTACATCGAGTATTTGGTACTGATAGGGTGGGATCGGGTTGCAGGCCACAACAAGAGGAATAAGGGAGCATTGATAAGGAGGAATAAGGGTGAATATGTTATACGGCGGGATCGGGTTGCACGCCGCAACAGGAGGAATAAAGGTGGATTGATATGGTGAAATAAGGGTGAATTATCCTATATATATATATATATATATATATATATATATATATATATATATATTATCTACTTTTATTTTATTTGTTACAGAGGAATAAGGGAGAATGTTGTGATGTCTGGTGGGATCGGGTTGCGCGCCGCAATAAAACTGTATGTTTCTATTTCCTTAACTGCATTTCTTTCTGGTATTTTTTTCATTATCTGACATAGTAAGGATTGGTAACTCTGGACGACACTGTTTCACTCTAGAGGTTGTGGTTATTGGTTTCAGTTTGGTGTTTGGTTCTGTCCTATATTTCTTTTATTGTGTTATTCATATACTGCGTACATGTTTTTTTATAGATGCCCCGCGTTAGCCTTGTCACTACCGCGTCGAGGTTAGGCTCGCATTTACCAGTACATGGGGTCGGTTGTACTGATACTACACTCTGCACATTGTGCAGATTTTGGAGACGATCCTAGCAGTGGTCATTAGTGAGCTCGGATTGGATATCTGCGGAAACTTAAAGTACGGTTGTTCAGCGTCCGCAACACCTGGAGTCCCCATCCTCTTTTCTTTAGCTGTATAATTTCCTTTAGACAACTTTATACTTATTTCAGACCTTTATGTTTATTATTTTAGAAGCTCGTGAACTCGTGACATCAGATTCAGGGAATTGTAATAGACGATTAGATGCTTTTGTACTTAGAACATATCTGTTATTTCAATTCATTATCAATGTTACTGTTTAAACTGCTAAAAGAAGTAAAAATGTTCTAAGGTTGGCTTGCCTAGCAAGTGAACTGTTAGGCTCCATCACGATCCCGACGGTGGGAATTCTGGGTCGTGACAAGTTGGTATCAGAGCAATAGGTTAGATAGGTCTCACGAGTCACGAGAAAACTTAATAGACTCTGGAGAATCGGTAGGGAGACGTCTGTACTTATCTCCCAGGGGCTAGGAAAATAGGAACAAATATCACTTTTATTCAACTATGTCGTGCGATTTTGTGTTCTCGATACTGATTGAACTCTCCTATTCTTATTCTCTCGCATATGGCAAGAACACGTACGGCTTTATCAACTGAGCAAGAGGTCGAGGCAGGGGCAGGGCTCACCCTAGGGCCCGAGCAACAGCCCCAGCTGTGGAGCCTCAGGTAGAGTTCGATGATGAGGTTTCACCACGGACTATTCCTGCCGGACCAGCTCAGGTCCCAGAGGGATTTATTGCCACCCTAGTCCTTCAGGATTCTTTGGTCCAATTGGTGGGCTTTATGGAGAGTGTGGCCCAGAATGGCGCATTCCCCATGGCACCAGCCGTATCTCAAGCTGGAGGATGAGCCCAGACTCTTGCTACTCACAATCCGGAGCAGATGGCTCCCCAGTTTCAGACTCCAGCAGCACATCCAATCGGAGTAGTTCAGTCGGTTGCTGTGGTACAACTCGGCGATGGGTCAACTATGTCTTTTGAGGCTTTATGGAGATTGGATAGGTTTACCAAGATCTTTCCAGTCCATTTCAGTGGTGCTACTTTAGAGGATCCCCAGGAGTATCTTGATAGCTGTCATGAGGTTCTTCGGAACATGGGTATATTGGAGAACAGTGGGGTCGACTTTGCTGCTTTTCAGATGATTGGTTCCGCCAAGAAATTATGAGGGATTATTTGTTGACCAGACCAGCTAGGTCACCTTCTCTTACTTAGGACCCGTTGTCACATCTCTTCTTAGAGAAGTTTCTGCCTATCACCTTGAGAGAGGAGCGCCACCGTCAGTTTTAGCGTCTCCAATAGGGCATGATGACTATTACTCAGTATGAGACCCGTTTTGTAGACCTGTCGAGTCATGATATTCTTTTTTCTTTCTACCGACAGAGAGATAGAGAGAGAGGGTGAGGAGGTTTATTGAGGGACTTGCTCAGCCTATTAGATTGCAATTGGCTAAGGAGACTGGGAGCGAGATATCTTTTTAGGATGCGGCCAATGTCGCCAGACGAGTCGAGATGGTTCCTGGACAGGGAGGTCAGGGGTTAGATAAGAGACCGCGTCATTCCGGTGGTTCAGCGGCACCTCATCTGGAGGAAATGGTACTTTTGGTAGAAGCCATCCTTCCAGGCCGTTCCATTTTACGCTTCAGGCATCCCACAGTGCTTCAGGGAGTCGTGGTTCTTATGTACCTCCTTCTGGGTAGCAAGCCTATCAGAGCACCTCTTCTTTAGCCGGCTCGTCCGGGTCAGTCTCAGTTTCCACAACCACAATATCAGGATGGATGTTTCGAGTATGGTGATTATGGGAATATCCGGAGGAACTGTCCGAGATTATTAGGTTTTTAACCACAATATCAGGGTTCTCGTGCCATGGTTTCGACACCAGTTGTTGCACCGCCTACTCAGCCAGCCAAAGGTAGGGGCCAGGTAGCCACAGATAGGGGCCAGATTGTTAGAGGTGGAGGTCAAACCATTAGAGGTGGAGGCCCGCCAGCTAAAGGCCATCCCAAGGATATGGTTTAGGGTGGTGGGGCCCAACGCTGATGTTATGCCTCTCTAGCCAGGCATGAGATTGAGTCCTCTGATGATGTTATTACAGTACTATTTCAGTTTGCAGTAGAGATGCTTCAGTTCCATTTTGATCTGGCGTCTACTTAATCCTATGTGTCATCTTAATTTGCTTCATATTTGGTTGTGCCCCGTGATTCTTTGAGTGCCCCTGTATATGTGTCCACACCTGTGGGGGATGCTATTATTGTAGATCGTGTATATCACTCGTGTGTGGTCACTATTGGGTGTCTTATGACCAATGTAGACCTTCTGCTCTTAGATATGGTGGATTTTGATGTTATATTGGGTATGGATTTGCTGTCACTTTATCACGCTATTTTGGATTGTCACACCAAGACAATGACATTAGCCTTGCCGGGGTTGCCTCGATTAGAGTGTAAAGGGACTCCTGGCCATTCTACCAGTGGGGTTATTTATTATATGAAGGCCCGGTGTATGGTCGAGAAGGGGTGTTTGGCCTATTTGGCTTATGTCATGATTCTAGTGCTGAGGTTCCCTCTATGGATTCTGTGCCTGTCATTTGTGAGTTTCCATAGGTATTTCTTGCAAACCTGCCGGTGATGCCACTTGATAGGGATATTGGACTTTGTAATGATTTGGCTCCGGGCACTCAGCCTATTTACATTCCGCCATACCGGATGGCCACACTAGAGTTGAAAGAATTGAAGGAACAGTTGTAGGATTTGATTGATAATGGCTTTATTAGACCTAGCGTCTGGCCCTAGGGTGCACCGGTTTTGTTTGTGAAGAAGAAGGATAGGTCTATGAGGATGTGTATAGATTATCAGCAGTTGAACAAAGTCACCATCAAGAACATGTATTCGTTGCCAAGGATTGATGATTTATTTAATAAGATTTAGGGTGCCAAGGTGTTTTCGAAGATTGATTTGAGATCTGGCTACCACCAGTTGAGGATTAGGGAATCCGATGTCCCTAAGATAACTTTTCGGACGCGGTATGGGCACTATGAGTTTCTAATGATGTCCTTTGGAATGACCAATGCCCAACAACATTTATGGATTTGATGAACCAAGTGTTCAAGCCTTATTTGGATTCCTTTGTGATTTTTTTTATTGATGACATCTTGATATACTCCCGCAGTCGGGAGGAGCATGAGAAGCACCTCAAGATAGTGCTCCAGACTTTGAGAGATAGTCAGTTGTATGCTAAATTTTTGAAGAGCGAGTTTTGGTTGGGTTCAGTTGCTTTCTTGGGCCACGTGGTGTCAGCAGAGGGTATTCGGGTAGATCCTAAGAACATTGAGGCAATCAAGAACTGTCCTAGACCTACTTCAGCCGTGGATATAAGGAGATTCTTGGGTTTGGCGGGTTATTACCGTCGATTTGTGGAGGGGTTTTCATCTATAGCAGCCCCATTGACCATGTTGACCCAGAAAGGTGCCCCGTTCAGATGGTCAGACAAGTGTGGGGCGAGTTTTCAGAAGCTCAAGGCAGCTTTGACTACAACGCCAGTGTTGGTGTTATCATCAAGTTCAGGATCTTACACAGTATATTCTGATGCCTCCCGTGTTGTGCTCAGAGCAGTATTGATGTAGGAAGGCAGGGTGATTGCATATGCGTCTCGGCAGTTGAAGGTTCATGAGAAGAATTACCCTATTCATGATTTAGAACTGGCAGCCATTGTTAATGCGTTGAAGATTTGGAGGCACTATTTTTATGGCGTGTCGTGTGAGGTTTTCACGGATAATTGTAACCTTCAGTATTTGTTCAAGCAAAAGGATCTGAATTTGAGGCAGAGGAGGTGGTTGGGGAATACTATGATCTCACCATGTGTATTATCCGGGGAAGGCCAATATGGTAGCCGACACATTGAGTAGGAATGCAGTTTGTATGGGCAGTCTTACGTTCATTCCAGCCGGTGAGAGGCCGCTAGCTTCAGATATTCAGACTTTAGCCAACCAGTTTGTGAGGTTGGATATGTCAGAGCTTAACCGTGGTCTAGCTTGTACCGTCGCTCGGTCTTCCTTGTTTGAGCATATCAGAGATCGGCAGTATAACGACCCTCTATTGTTGGTCCATAGTGACACAGCCCGGCACTGTGGTGCCAAGCAAATTACTTTTTGAGATGACCAAGTTTTGAGGATGCAGGTTCGCGTGTGTGTGCCTAATGATGATGGGCTTCGTGAGTTGATCCTTGAGGAGGCCCACATTTCTCGGTATTCTATTCACCCGGGCACCGCCAAGATATACCAGGACTTGCGGAAGCATTATTGGTGGAGGAGGATGAAGAAGGATATAGTTGCTTATGTAGCTCGATGCGTGAATTGTCAGCAGGTGAAGTATGAACATCAGAGACCCGGTGGTTTTCTTCAATAGATAGAGATTCCTGAGTAGAAGTGGGAGCATATCACTTTGGGCTTTGTTGTTGGACTCCCATGGACTTAGAGGAAGTTCGACGCCATTTGGGTCATCGTGGATAGGCTGAGTAAGTCAGCACACTTCATTCCTGTGGCAGTTACCTATTCTTAGGAGTAGTTGGTGGAGATTTATATTCAGGAGATCGTCTGCCTTCATGGTGTGCCCGTGTCTATCAATTCTGATCAAGGTACGCAGTTTACCTCGCATTTTTGGAGGGCAGTACAACGTGAGTTGGGTACGCGAGTGGGGCTGAGCACAACATTTCATCCTCAGACGGACGGGCATTCCGAGCGTACTATTCAGATCTTGAAAAATATTCTCCACGCTTGTGTTTTAGACTTCAGAGCATCATGGGATTAGCACTTTCCCCTTGAGAGTTCGCCTACAACAGCAACTACCAGTTGAGCATTCACATGGCTCCCTTTGAGGCATTATGGAAGACGGTGCAGGTCGCCTATTGGGTGGTTTGAGCTGGGGGAGGCTCGTTTGTTCAAGAGGCGTTGGACAAGGTCAAGATTATACATGATTGACTTTGCATAGCTCAGTCCAGGTAGAAGAGTTATGCCGATCGTAAAGTCCGTGATGTGGCATTCATGGCCGGGGTGAGGGTGTTGCTTCGGGTGTCACCCAAGAAGGGTGTCACCCATGAAGGTTGTCATCAGGTTTGGAAAGAAGGTCAAGATAAGCTCTAGATATATTGGGCATTTTGAGATTCTCTAGAGAGTTGGAGAGGTGGATTATAGACTTGCCTTACCTCCGGGGTTATCAACAGTTCATCGAGTGTTCCATGTGTCCATGCTGCGGAAGTATCATGATGACCCTTCCCACGTGTTAGATTTTAGTTATGTCCTGTTGGACAAGGATTTGACTTATGAGGAGAAGTCAGTGGCTATTCTAGACCAGCATGATCGTCAGTTGAAGTCGAAGAGTTATCCTTCAGTTCGAGTGCAGTGGAGAGGCCAGCCTGTTGAAGTAGCTACTTGGGAGTCCGAGTCGGACATGCGGAGTACATATCCCCACTTATTCACCAGTTCAGGTACTTTTCAATGTCCGTTCGAGGACGAACGATTTTTTTAGAGGTGGAGATTGTGATGACCCAAAAGGTCATCTTATGTTTTGGAACTCGATTCTACGCTCTTTAGCCTTAAAAATCTCATTTTTATCATTCTCGATTTGCGTGCACAGTCCGGGCATGTTTCTGGAAAGCTTTTATGTTTAAAATAGATGAAATAATAAGTTTTGGCCTTAAACATTGATTTTAGTTGACTTCAGTCAATGTTATGAGTAAACAGACCCGGACCTGTGTTTTCACGGTCCTGGTGGGTCCGTAGTGAAATATGGGACCTAGGCATGTTCCCGGAATCTAATTCCGAGGTCCCTAGCTCGAGATATGAATTTTTGTTGAAAATTGAAAGACTAAAATTTTAATGGTTTTAAGAAATTGGTTAATGTTTGATCTTGTTGGTATCGGGTCCATATTTTGGTTACGGAGCCCAGTACAGGTCCGTTATGGTATTTTTATTTTATCTGTGAAATTTTGTGAGAAACAAAACTGATTTGATGTGATTCGGGCGTCCGATTGTGAAAATAGGAATTTCAAATTGTTCTTGGGAATTTCATGTGATTTGGTGCTAAATTCGTAATTCTAGGTGTTATTTTAGCGATTTGATCGCACGAGCAAGTTCGTATGATGTTTTTATACTTGTGTGCATGTTTGGTTTGGAGCCCCGAGGGCTCGGGTGAGTTTCAGATAGGCTACGAAGTGAAATGAACTTAGGAAATGTTTTTGGTGTGCTTCAAGTCTGCAAGTCTCGCAATTGCGAGGTCTGGCTCCCAAATGCGAGCCTCGCATTTGCGAAGAAGCATCACATTTGTGAGCATGGGCTGGGACTGGGCAGTCTCACATTTGCAGAAGTTTGATGTTCGCAATTGCGAACAAATTACTCGCATTTGCGAAGGCTGCAAAAATGCGACAGTTTCGCATTTGCGAGCTTCGCAATTGCAAAGCTGAGGTCGCAAATGCGACATGTGCACCTAGTAAATCTTGACTTAGGCGGGATTTTTCTCATTTTTCAATACTTCCAAACACAAAAACCCCTCTAGGCGATTTTCCTAAGACCACTTTTTCTCCAAATCATAGGTAAGTGATTGTTAACTGGTTTCTTTCAATCTTTCACCTCATTTTACAAGATTACAACCTAAAATATAGAAATTTCATGGTAGAAATTGGGGGTTTGGGTAGAATTAGGGATTTTTGTGAAAATGGAAATTAGACCTCAATTTTGGGTCGGATTTCGAACCTAGTTACATATTTGGGCTCGATGGTGAATGGATGAATGGGTTTTGGTCCGAACCTCGAGTTTTGACCAAGCGGGCCCGAGGTCAATTTTTTACTTTTTGGGGGAAATGTTTGGAAACCAAAATTTATTTATTGAAATTTATTTCTTTAGCAATATTTGATGTTATTAAGTTAATTATGGCTAGATACAAGTGGTTTGGAGGCGGACATTAGAGGAATAACGGTAATTGAGTAGTGAGTGGCTTGTGGATCAAAGTAAGTGTTGTGTCTAACCTTGACTTGAGGGAATTAGGAACCCTGTGACTATGTGATTATGTGAAATCCATGTGAGCGGCGTATATTCAAAGTGACGAGCACTTATACATCGCCAAATTATCCGTTATCCTTGATTTACTGCTTTCCTTCAGTTGTTTCATTCCCTATCTTAATTGTTAAATGCTCTAAATGCTTCCACGCTTAACTGGTACGTGTTAATCAACATCTTCTCCTGTTAGATATGTTAGTTCTTCCCATAGGTCCCTTAATCCCTGCTATTTGCTTAACTTGACTTGTTCGAACTTTTTTTTATTGTAAATTGCTGGATTGATCTCGCTGTGTAGTATTATTTGAGTAGACTTTATATTGATCAAGGTTTCTTTGCTTGGTTCAGTTTGGTATTTATTTATCGTAAAAGCCTTATGATTTAGAATGTAAATTGATTGTGTACATCGAGTGTTTGGTACTAATAGGGTGGGATCGGGCTGCACGCCACAACAAGAGGACTAAAGGAGGATTGATAAGGAGGAATAAGGGTGAATATGCTTATACGGCGGGATCGCGTTGCATGCCGCAACAGGAGGAATAAGGGTGGATTGATATATATATATATATATATATATATATATGGTGGGATCGGGTTCCACACCACAACATATATATATATATATATATTAGTTACTTTTATTATATTTGTTACGGAGGAATACGGGAGAATGTTGTGATGTCTGGTGGGATCGGGTTGCGCGCTGCCACAAAACTATATGTTTCTATTTCCTGAACTGCATTTCTTTCATTATCTGATATAGTAAGGATTGGTAACTCTGGACGACACTATTTCACTCTAGAGGCTGTGGTTATCGGTTTCAGTCGACTATTTGGTTCCGTTCTGTATTTATGTTATTCTGTCATTCATATACTGCATACATGTTTTGTATAGATGCCTTGCCTTAGCTTCGTCACTACCTCATCGAGGTTAGGCTCGACACTTACCAGTACATGAGGTCAGTTGTACCGATACTACACTCTGCAGATTGTTTAGATTTTGGAGACGGTCCACCAGTGGTCAGTAGTGAGCTCAAAGCGGATATCTGCGGAGACTTGAGGTACGGCTGTTCAGCGGCCGCAGCACCTAGAGTCCCCATCCTTTTTTCTTTAGCTGTATAATTTCCTTCAGACAACTTTATACTTTTTCAGACCTTTATGTGTGTTACCTTTCAAGCTCGTGAACTCGTGATACTAGATTCAGAGAATTGTAATAGTCGATTGGTTGTTTAAACTTTCGTACTTGTACCTAGAAAATATATGTTATTTCAATTCGTTATCGATTTTACTATTTAAACTACTAAAAGAAGTAAAAATTTTCTAATGTTGGCTTGCCTAGTAAGTGAACTGTTAGGCGCCATCACGATCCTGACGGTGAGAATTTCGGGTCGTGACAGTAAGAGATATAGATGTGGAAGAATTGAGTCAGAGGAACTCGATGTTGCCTCATGCTTATGATGAGTAAATGTGAGGTCTTCAGCCGAACATGTGTATACTAAGACATGTAAGCTTATTCATAGGGAGCCTTAAGGGAAGAATATCTATCCACCCATATAGTGAAAAGAAATAAGAGATTTTGAAGGTAGATACAAGTTTCAACAAGTAAAAGAAGCAAGGTGAAGGAGGGTACGAGGCACCCAGTTAATGAAGATTATCAGTATTTACAATTCAGATAGAGAAATATAAGCCTTTTGTGTTAACTTCAACAATAACATGTATATGTACAATCGACCATACCCATCTTAGTTTTGCACTATGGGAGCTAACATATATGGTTTAAGAGAAGGACGAGATATCAGGACCCGACTGGGGTTAGAGTGACCCAAAATGGTAGATGGATTGTTTCTGTTAGTTTAGATTTCCGAAGTATATAGCAAATGTGCTAATAGATCTCCTTGTGAGACACCCAGATGATTCACTCTAAAATAATACAGCTAGATCTGAGTACTACAAAGATAGGCATCGGAAGCCTGGAAGGGATAAATATTATCTTAGTGTGGCTCCCGTCCCTAGTAGCGAGAGAATCGTAGGCAACCCGAAGAGCGAGTGGATGGAACAAGGGGAGCTAAAAGCAAAAGAATGTCTTGTTTAAGTTTTCAAAATAAAGTGATAGACATAAATGTTAGCAGTGAAATAAGAAGATAGTTAATGAAGCATTAGGAGTAAGATGTGATACATGTGTCTTGCAGATCAGTATGATGACGTCCATACCTATGTTCGAGAGGCTACAGAGCATTTAAGATAATATCCCATCTTTCTTTCCTTATCGTACGGAATTGATTCAGCTTGATACATAACTCTTTGAATTCCTTCCACGCATTAGTATGCGCATTTGAGTGCTCGGTATCAGTCGTGCATCGACGACTTGTGATTCCATAGATGAGGTGTGAGATGTGATTTCGATGTGCTGCTGATGGGCCAGTCTAGAAGAATTGAGGTTGGGTTTTGAGTGTAGCGTGAGCACGAGGATTTCAGTTGTATGAGCACGTGCTTTTAGACTTCTAAGTGTGGCAGTGTCCCTATTAGTGAAATTTGTGGCTGGATGGGTGGTGGGATGGGTATAAAAAGATTTCAGTTTGATGCTAAGCAGGTGGGTTATAACCTGCAAAGTAATCTTCGGATGTGTGGCTTTTATTATGTTGTGTGGGGGCTTCTTTTCTACCAGTGGCTTATATTTGTGCTTTGGATCGGTTGTAATAGTTGACCTGACCGTCACGAGGATGACTTCGATATTTGAAGATGATTTGAGGTATTAGATGGTTTGTGTCACATGAGCTTATGAATGATTTAGTTGAATCTCACTACAACATTGTGGAAGTAATGGGGTATGGTTATTGTAAGTTATCAGATGTTTTATTCCATGGCTTTGATCCAAGTGGGGAAGTCTGGTATCGACATATTGTTTGCACGGTTTTGTGTTGTATTTGTTTCGGTTTGATGTATACTTGTGAATCAGTTATGACCAAGGTTGAGATCGAGGATGACTCGAGTAAGTGAATTTTTGGATACGGGGTATATTACACTTTATGGGTATATGGAAATCATTGAATGACATGGAGTAGGAATTTGCTTGGTTGTGTTAAGGTGGGGTTACTTCTTTGGATGTCGTTGTGCTGATGGGGCATATGTCGATCAGCTCGTTTGGGCTGTGCAATTGAGATTTGAGCAGTATAGATGACTCTCGAGGAGGTGCTAATGGATTCAATATTTTATGCGAAAATTGAGAATTTTTCGAATTTGTATATGGTTAAGATCTGAGATTCGCATTGGATGTAGTCAGGACTTGCAATATTTTTACATATTGATCGAGTATGTATTCAGCTAGCTACTTAGAGTTGATTATGAGATTCTCATGCTTTTCATATAATGGCATGATAGATGTGGTATGTTGTGTAGGATCGAGATTTGTATATGCAAGGTCGCAGTTCAGTTTTGAAAGGGAGATCATGAATTCCTAGCCAACAAGGACGGTTTCCGAGGTTTAGATTAATGCTATAAGTATTTTGTATTTCCAGAGGAAAGTGTACATTTTAGAAGTGCATTTTGTTTTGACTTGTGGATGCCTCATTGATACTGTGGTACTCGTTCGCTTGATCAACTGCTTATATTCAGATTTTTACGATGTGGCACGAAAGAATCATATAAGTATTCCCCATGGGATGATCGTGTATGAGAGATGTGTTAGACATTCAGGCTGTGGAGTTGGGATCACATATGGTGATTCGTGTGTTCTATGGATTTGGACGTCGAAAATTCTCAAAAGTAAATTGTGTTGTGGTTGTGGAATGTGAAGGTGTGGCTAAACCTAGCCAGATGATGGCATGTGTCATGGTGAGTTCATGGTGGACTTTTGAAGGGTTATTATCTATTTGTGGGTGACCAGAGTTGATTTGGGGTCCATTGGTAGGCCCAATAAGGATTTGTATCTTGCACAAGGTTGAATTGGTTGACTTCCCACTGCTATTGTTGAGGGATGTGCCATTCGGTTAGAGTTGAGCTTATTCGTGTTATGATATGTTCTATGAGTTAAATTTCTATGCCACAAGGGTTTTTGATTCATTTGTTATATTCACAAATGGTGCGCTTCTATTTGAACCTTATGGCGGAGTTTGAGCGAGATGGGTATTAGGAAGTCGAATGATTGATTGCGCAGTGGTTATGTTCTTTCTAGATTATGGTATTGTGTTATTTGTTTAGCCATGATTATTGTCATGTACCTTGGGTACTTGATGTCGAATTGCACGTGTTTATTTATTTTGAGCATGGTGGCTGAGGTATTTCATATGGACCAGTGTTTCGATGGGGTCACACATTGCAGCAGTGTTATGTTAAGATATGATCCTTTGTGTAAGATTCGTGTGTCTTGGTTCTTCTAAGTATGATGGGTTCGTATCATTTCGGTTGTGCTGGTACTTGTTGAACTTGCGTGAGGGTTCTCTCGTTTGAGTCATTTTTCATGATTGACTCAAACCGTGCATGAATTGCACGGTTTGTGGACCCAAGTAGTGTTGGTGTGGCATGTCAGTAGAGTGGCTTGTATTTGATAAGATGAGGTTGTCGGTCCTAGAATGGGTGTTATCTGATTTGACTGCGGTATATTGGAAAGGATAACGTCGGAGATCGGCAGAAATTGACTATAATCCTTGTATGAGGAGAGAAACCTCCATGACTTTTTGATTTGATGAATGGTTCTGAGTTTCTATATGTTTATTTCATCATCGGTAGTGTACGAATGTTTAGACCAAGGTTCTGGTTGATATGAGGTTTATTACCGGTATTGGGTTGTTTTGAGCAGCTATTGTGATCGAAAATTTTGCGATGAGTATGCGAGTCGTGGGATATGTCATGTGAGTACATCTCGGGTTATGGTTATGGATTGATATAACATGTTCAGACTTATATAATGTGTAAATGTGAGGTTTGAGTCTTGTAGGAAATTCCAGATGTTGGAAATTGAATTTTGTGGTTTACGGGCTAAGGTGGAAGTAATGATCTTCAGTTTTGTTGTGTTGTTGGGCCTATATGGAATAGGGTGACGTGGGATCACCACCCCCGGGTATGTGCATGGTAAGATTACACGACGTCTTGATGGATTTAGAACAACTCTTGGCACGTTCGAGGAGGACTGTATGTTTAAGTAGGGGAGAATGTAACGACCCAACCGGTCGTTTTGAGCATTTGCACTTCGCTCTGTGGTTTCAAGGCATGAGTAGCTTCGCATGATGTAGTATGACTTGTTCGTATTATCTGTTTCGGTTTTCGGGTGATTCAGAATTAGTTTGGAAGAATGGTTCTCAACTTGGAATCTTTAAGTAGGAAGAGTTGACCAAGTTTGAATTTTGAGTATTTGACCTCAGTTCAGAGTTTTGATGGTTCTGTTAGGTACGGATGATGATTTTGGACTTGGGCGTATGATCGGATTTGCATTTGGATATCTCTAGAAGGTTTTGGCACTCATTGGAGAAAATTTGGAAATTTGAAGGTTAGGAATGTTCATAAGTTTGACATAGAGTTGACTTCGATGTTATTGGGTTCAGATTATTGTACTGGGAGTTGGAATAGGTTCGATATGTCATTTGAAACTTGTGTGCAATATTTGGGTTCATTCCGGATTGATTAGGTTTGAATCGGACGCTTGGTTCGAACTTTAAAGTTTATGAACTTAACAGATTGATCTTGATCGACGATCCATGGTTTTGATATTGTTATATGTGATTTGAGGCCTCGAATAGGTTCGTGTTATGTTTTGGGAATTGTTGGCATGTTCGGACGGGATTCTTATGGGCTCGGGTGAGTTGCGAGGTAGTTTCGGACAACTTCTAGGCTATTTTTAGCTGCTGACTTTTGGCTACAGAGGTGTACATTGCGATCGCATGGATTTGGTCGTGGTAGCAAAGAGAAAAATAGGAAAATTGGAGCTGTGACTGGCGATTGCGTAAGCTTTCTGCGATCACATAGAAGAAAATCTCTGCTGCACTGGCTCGATTTTGGAATCTTATATCTTGTAATCTATAAGGAATTTGGAGATGATCCAAAAATAAAAGTTGTATCACTTTGTGTCTAATTTTCAGAAAAACCAAACGTTTGTCATTTGGAGTTTTGTACCAAATATGATGGCCAATATACTACAGGCTATCTGAGAAGAGTTTGGAAAGGTTAAGTGAAAGCTTGTTCTTCGCGATCGCGGGAAATGGCCGCGATCGCATTGGCTAATAAATTATTTTTTATCTTGTGCGAAGTTCAATTGCTCATAATTTGTTGGCACTTAAAACCATTTTATTCCATTTTCTGTTCAAACATGTTGGGTAAATATAGAAGGCGCAAGTATATATCGGAGAATTTGACAGAAAATTGAAAGCTACCAAAGGGGAGAAAATACAACTAGACTTTTGCAAGTATGTTGCTCACTGTAAAACTGGCAGACCTTGCTATTGCTGTTTAATCATGGGCAGAACTGATTGATATTATACAATGCAACTTTGTAAGCAAAGATGTCCCAAATTTCGCTCTCCAACTCACAACCATCAGAACAAAAACCCCCCATGATCTCATGGCATATAATACGGGAGTTGATAACATTATAGAAAAAATTAAAGGAGTCGTAGGCTTAAATATATGATTTATAAGGTAATATAGGTGCAAACACAATAAATTAAATGACTCTTTAGATGGTAAAGTATCAATTGAAAGATGAAGTTGAAAATGTTGGAATTCACTTTAAACAATCCAGACGAAAATGGAAATTCATATTACAATACCAATTTAAATTTTACACAATGAAGCTAATGGCTAGAAAAAAGCCCTCTCTTATGCATATTAATTCCTTCTGATTATCTAAGTATCAATCACTATACAATTCATCTACTTACTATTTTGTTAAATTCTTCCCATACCTCCCACACTATTTTGTGAAAAAAGAGATTCTGGAAATTTCTATTATTGATTTTACAATTGTAGTCGGAAAGAGAAAAAATATTCTTCCTAACTCAGTTTCTTGAACTATGTCCTATATATTGTATGAAAAATTATCCTCCTCCTAGAAAGACTTTATATCCACTTGTATTCAATAATTAATACAAACAGTACAAGGGTTTAGTCAAAATACAAACACTTGGATTTTTTTTCTTTTTCATTTTCTCAGTGACTTATCCTTAGAAACATATGGATGACTCCAAAAAGAACACGTCCAACTGCAGTACCACAAAAAACTATGATACTATGCATAATTAATGCCACGATAAAAAAAATTATGGTTTTCTGATATTTCTAGACTCTTCTTCTATGGCTTTTTCATTGAAAATAATGCCACAACTTTCCAAAAAGATTAGAAAATATACCACATTAATGGACAATTTTTAAAAACTAAATATCAGATATGTGCAGTTTCAATGTCTCTTTTAAATATTAAATAAATATAAGAAATTCGCCATTATGGAGTGCTAAAATAACAGATTTAACATCAAATACATGTCTACTGACAACAATTTGACATATATACACATTAAGTTCAACTTATATGATATAATTAAATAACAATTTATTTCAATCAAGAACACTATCCACGAACAACTCGTCCATCAGAATAGTACGACAAAGAGTATAAATTAGAGTGACAAATGATATAAATAAACTAGCAATGTATGTAATTCAATCACACTTGAATGAAACTACCAATTTAATCTAGTAATGCTTATACTTTATTAATCAACCCATTTATAATATTGTTTTTGAATAGCGTAGGACTACACAAACCTAAATAGTTAAGCGCCAACTTGGGCTCAGCTCGAGCTCATTTATAGTTTAACAAAGCTTGATTGAGCTCGGCTGGGTATTATAAAAAGCTCGTTGAGCTCAGCCCAGGTTGGCGCTCGAAATCGGCTCGACGCCAGGCCTAACTCTAACTCACATCCATGGGAGAATATAGTAACTGATCAGTTGAGAGTGTAGTGGTACCCACTTCATGTTATATGTCTAATATAGCCAAATAAAATTATCCTCTAGAAGAGTCTAAAGTTCCAGTCGTTGATGACTCCTTCAATTGTCAGAATATTTCACGACCGAAGATCCCAAGTGTCATGATGACGCCTATCATGATACTAGGTAAGCCGACAACTCACACATACCAACATCTTGAAATTTAAAATATATGGAAATAAGCTTAAGTAAGTAAAATTCTCATAAAACTAGATGAAAAAGTTACAGTTCAATACAGAATTTTCCAAAATTCGGGTGTCACGAGTACATGAGCATCTATACAACAACATACTCTGATAAACTATCTAAGAAAAGATAACAAAATAAGTAAAACTGAGAGACGGGGGAGGAGTGTCAAGGTATGCGGACACCAAGGTAGCTACCTCGATAATCTACGAACGACTGAAGCTTCAAGATTAACAACCATCGTGCGCAGAAACACCTGGATCTGCACACGAAGTGCAGGATGTAGCTTAAGTACAACCGACTCAATAAGTGACAAGTCTAACCTTTGAACTGCAAGCGGTGACGAGTCTGAACAATGCAGTCCAAATATATAATTAAACAGTAAGGAAATTTACACAACATATGACAATAATACCTCTGAGAAACTCATAATTTACAAGTATTAGTACATGAATGACATGCTTCCAGGTTTAACAGTTGAACCCAAACAGATAAAAATATGTCAAGTCTGAATGGTAAGAGGAATATGACATCTCTATATCTACATGTCAATATACATATCGTATGTGATGCAATACAATGGAAGCCTCGCGTACTCACACTCTCAGAGTACTCAACGTGAGTATATCAATTCTCACTCATTAGACTCAGTCACTCATAACCGTATAGAGGATCCAATCTAACTCTCAGCTCAACCTGGGTGCCTAGCCCTCGTTGCACTGCTCTCCAAAACTGCGATGTAAATTGCGTGCCCCAATCTAAAATGATGGATATCGGGGCACTGTGAAGGCAAACAATCTCGCGGATGTAGATCTCACCCAACCGCTCCAAATAATAAGTAGTCCCAACTGGAATGAAATACGCGGACTTGATCAGCCGATCCATAATCACCCAAATAGCATCGAACTTCCTCGAAGTCCGTGGGATCCCAACTACAAAATCCATGGTGATACCCTCCGACTTCCACTACGGCATCTCAAGCCTCTGAAGTAATCCTCCCAGTCTCTGATGCTCATACTTTACCTGCTGACAATTGATCCACCGAGCTACAAACCCCACTATATCTTTCTTCATCCTCCTCCACCAATAGTGCTGCCTCAAGTGCCGATACATCTTTGCGGAACCCGGATGAATGGAATACCGCGACATGTGGGTCTCCTCAAGAATCAACTCCCGTAACCCATCTACATTAGGCACACAAATCCAACCCTGCATCCTCAACACCCCATCTTCTCAAATAGTAACATCATTGGCATCACCATGCTGAACTGTGTCCTTAAGCACAAGCAAATTGGGGTCATCATACTGGCGCTATCTGATGCAATCATCTAAGGAAGACGAGGAAACCACACAAGCTATAACCCGACTGGGCTCCAAAATATCTAATCTCACGAACTGATTGGCCAAGGCCTGAACATCTGATGCCAGCGGTCTCTCACTGACATGAATGAATGCAAAGCTACCCATACTACTCAAGGCATCGGCCACCACATTGGCCTTCTTGGGATGACACATAATGGTAATATCATAATCCTTTAGCAGCTCCAACCATCTCCGCTGCCTCAAATTTAAATCCTTCTGTTTGAACAATTGTTGGAGAATTTGATGATCCGTAAATACCTCAAAAAGACACACCGCAGAGATAAAGCCTCCAAATTTTCAACGCTTGAACGATGGCTACCAACCCTAAATCATGAACATGGTAGTTTTCTCATGGGGCTTCAACTGGAGTGAAGCATAAGCAATAACTCTATCCTCCTGCATCAAGACACACTCAATACCAATTTACAATACAATGTATAAGATCCAGAAGCTGAAGGAAAAAATAGAACTAGAGTTGTGGTCAAGGCAACCTTGAGCTTCTTAAAGCTCTCCTCACGCTCATCCGACCACCTGAATGGAGCACCCTTCTGGGTCAATTTGGTCAAAGGCATTGCAATGGACGAGAAACCCTGTACAAAGCGACGATAATATTCGGCAAAGACGAGAAAGCTCCGAATCTCAGTAGGTCAAGACAGTATGGGCCAACTCTAAACCGCCTCTATATTCTTTGGATCCTCCTTAATCCCCTCACCGGACACCACGTTCCGCAAGAATACCACCGAACTAAGCCAAAACTCACACTTGGAGAGCTTGGCATAAAGCTTCTCCTCCCTCTCCTATGGTAGTACAATCCTTAAATATTGGGTATACTCCTCCTGGCTACATGAGTACACCCGAATATCATCAATGTGTACTATGACAAACGAATCAAGAAATACACTGTTCATCATATGCATGAATGCTGATGGGGCGTTGGTCAGCCCGAAAGACATCACAAGGAACTCATAGTGACCATAACAGGTCCTGAATGCCGTCTTCAGAAAATCCGATCCCGAATCTTCAGCTGGTGATGCCAGACCTCGAATCTATCTCAGAGAACACCCTCGCTCCTTGAAGCAGGTCAAATAAATCATCAATGCGCGGCAAAAGATACTTTTCTTGATTGTAAATTTTTTCAGATATCTATAGTTGATGTACATCCGCACAGTACCATCCTTCTTCTTAACAAAAATAACCGATGCACCCAAGGCAACACACTAGGCATAATAAATCCCTTATGAACAAGCTCCTGAAGCTGCTCTTTCAATTCCGTCAACTTAGCTGCTACCATACGATACAGAGGAATAGAAATTGGCTGAGTGCCCGACACCAAGTCAATACCAAAATCAATATCTTTGTCGGGTGGCATGCCTAGTAGGTCTGCAAGAAAAAACATCTAGAAAGTCTCGCACCACCGGAACAAAATCAATAGTAGGGGTATCAACACCAACATCCCTCACAAAGGCCAGACACCCCTTCCCAACCACCCTTTGGGCCTTCAAATATGAAATCAACCCGCTGGGAAAATAATCTACAGAACCTCTGGACTCGATACTTGTCAATCCCGACATCTCTAACGTCACGGTCTTAGCGTGACAATCCAGAATAACATGAGATGGAGACAACCAATCCATACCCACAATCACACCGAAATCGAAGGTACTAAGCAATAAGAGAGTTTTCCAATGTCCCAATAGTCACTACACACGACTAATATACACGGTCCACAACAATAGTATCACCCACTAGCATAGATACACGAACAAATGAAACTAAGGACTCGCGGGGCATATCCAGAAAATGAGCAAAATATAATGATACATACGAACAAGTGGAACCAGGGTCAAATAATATGGAAGCATCCTTGTGGCATACTAAGACAATACATGTGATCATTGTGTCTGAAGCAACAACCTCTAGCCTAGTAGGAATAGCATAGAATCGAGCCTGACCGCCACTTGATCGGCCTCCCCCTCTAGGGCGGTCTCTAGTTGCCTGAGGCCCACCCTGAGTTGGCTGAGCGAGTGGTGAAGTAACTAGTGCGGAAGTCGCATCCTGAATCCTCTACTGAACTGGACCTCCCTTAAGGCGGGGACAATTCCTCTTCACATGGCCCAACTGTCCACACTCAAAACAACCCCTCTCGGAAAATGGCAGTAAGTGCTGAAGCGGATCCCGAGAACCAGAATAACTACTAGAGGAAACTATTGCAGATGAACCCTAAACTGAAGGAGCACGAGATGAACTCTAAGCTTGGTGTGCACCGAGAGATGTCTTACTCAATAGAACACTGTATGAATGATGTCTAGCTGATGCACCACGATGAACTGGATGAGCCATCTGAGCATGCCTATATGGATGACCCTTTCTGTGGTGGAACTGACCCCCATAAGTAAAAATCGCTTAAACCACCCAAACCACGAGGCTCTTGGCCTCCATCTCCTCACGCTCTTGACTACGGAACAACTCTAGCCACCGAGCAATATCAACCACCTTGTCGAACCTAGCACCTAATACACTCTCCCCGATCGCAGCAAAATGCAACTGAAAGTTATGTCCATCAATGAACCTCCTAATCATCTCCCTCTAAGTGGGAAACCAACCAAAATGCGTGGCGAGCCAACTCGAAAAATATAATCTCATAGTGGGTCACAGACATCCCCTCTTGGCGTAGCTGCTCGATTTGCCTACATAACTTCTCTCTATGGGTCTATGGCACAAACTTCTCCAAGAAGATAATGGAGAAATCATGCAATGAAAGTGGTGCAACACCGATTGGTGGTACTGGTGGTCGTCCGCCTGATCCAGTAGCATGTGTCCTCACCATCTGTTAGAGAATAGAATAACAAAAGTTTAGTTCCCGGAATTAACAAATTTGCATGACAAGAATACAAGAATGTGAAGTTTTCCTAAGGGTTAGGCAACCTCTCGAAGATAAGTATAGACGTCTCCGTACCGATCCCCAAGACTCTAATGAATCTGCTCATGACTCGTGACACATATGTAACCTAGGCTCTGATACCAACTTGTCACGACCTAGGATTCCAAGTGCCGTGATGGCACCTATCATGATACTGAGCAAGCCGACAACTCAAACATACCAACATCTTGAAATTTCAAATATACGAAAATAAGCTTAAGTAAGTAAAAGTCTCATAAAACTGGATGAAAACGTCATAGTTCAATATATAATTTTCCAAAACCCGGGTGTTACTGAGTACATGAGCATCTATACAATAACATAACTTGATACACTCTTTAAGAAAAGAGAACAGAATAAGTAAAACTGAGAGATAGGGGAGGAGAGTCAAGGTCTGCGGACGCCAAGGAAGTTACCTCGATAATCTCCAAACGACTGAAACTCCAAGATCAACAACCACCGTGCCCGAAAACACCTAGATCTGCACTTAAAGTGCAGGGTGTAGCGTGAGTACAACCAACTCAGTAAGTATATAGTCTAACCTTTGGACTGAAAGCAATGACGACTCCGACCAATACGATCCAAATACATAATTAAACAGTACAAAAATTTACAGAACATTTGACAATAATACCTCAAAGAAACTCATAATCTACAGGTACCGGTACAGGAATGAATACATGCTTCCAGGTTTAACAGTTAAACTCAAAACCGATAAAAATATGTCACGTGTGAATGATTAGAGGAATATTACATCTCTATATCTATATGCTAATATGCATATCGTATGTGATGTGATACAATGGAAGCCTCGCGTACTCACACTCTCAGAGTACTCAACCTGACTATCTCAATTCTCACTCATCACACTCAGTCACCCAACCAATGTATAGGGACAAATACAACCTAAACTCTAATAAATCCTGATATGGTGCACAGTCCGATCCCATCGTGAATGAATAGCAACTGTGCTCATTGTGGGTGTGTAGACTTTGAAGGGGCTAGCGCAAGCGCTACAATAAGCCAATCATGGCATGAATCAACAAAGCCTACTGCGACATGCAACCCGTTCCCATAAATATCACTCCAACTAGGCCCTCGCCCTCACTCAGTCATCAAACTCTCCAGTCTCTCGAGCTCATAACACTCATGCTAAGCAGTCCTAGTCGATGATATGTGACATGACTATGTAGGACAACAAATACTGAGATAGGATATGCAATGATGAATGCGACTGAGTACATAACTGCAATAAGCAAATAACTCAATAGCAAAGAACGACCAATGTGGGTCCCAATAGTACCATCCCATAGTCTAAACATGATTTCTAACATAAATCACAACTCAAGTTCCCTAACACATAGAGTACAGTAATAATATTAAGATAAGATAACTACATAGTTCCACAGAATTGACTGAATCATAATTACTACGGTGCACGCCCACATGCCCGTCACGTAGCATGTGTGTCACCTCAACACCAGTCACATAACACGTAATTTCAGGGATTCGTACCCTCATAACCAAATTTAGAAGTGGTACTAACCTTAAACTATGAAAATCTCGACTCCAACAAGGCCTTGCCTTGCGAATCGGCCTCCGAAATTCCTCGAATCTAGCCACAATCAATTCGATATAATCAACTCAAGCTATATGAATCAATTCCATATAAAAATTCTAAGTCCTTAAATCAAAAGTCAAAAGTCAACTCCGGGCCCACGTCTCGCAATCCAAAGAAAGTTACAATTCAACTATGAGTGCAACCATACCAAAATTACTCAAATCCGTAACAAAATCTCGCTCAAATCCCTAAAATTCGGCCTAAGAAGTTTTCTCCATTTCCCCCAAAATTTCCAACCCAAATCACTAATTAAGTGATGACATCAAAGATATATTCATGTAATTTAACCCAAACCAAGTACGGATCACTTACCCCAATCACTCCCTTGAAAATATCTTCAAGGGCAGCCACAATCCGAGTTCCCAAAATGAAATTTTGATATAAACTCAGACCCTCATTTTTCAGACATTAAATTCAGCCTTGATATCCCTCAATCGCGATAGAGGAAAATGCCTCACAATCGCGAAGCACAAAACTAAGCTGCCCCAAAATTAACTCTATGCGAACGCGAATGACTGCCTCCTCAGACTTACGCGATAGTGACCCTCTTCACGCGATCGTGAAGTACAAAGCACGTGATCTCCTGCCTCATTTCCTCTTCACGAACGCAACGTGTCCCACACGTTCACAATTCACTGCCTTCTCCAGCTACGCGGTCGCATTGCACTAAATCCTCAAATGCACAAATAAGCCTTCGCGATCGCGATCCTATCCACATGATCGCATAGAAGGAAACCAGAGAATACAATAACAATAGGCTTCAACAATCTTCAAAGTCCCAATTTCACTCCTATAACCATACGAAATCCACCAGAGGCCCCCGGGACCCCAACTAATCGTACACACAAGTCCTAAAACATCATACACACTTAGTCGAAGCCTAAAATCACATCAAACAACATCAAAAACAGGACTCACACCCAAATTCAAGCCTAATGAACGTATAAACTCCTAATTTCTACATTCGATGTTGAAACCTATCAAATCAAGTCTGATTGACCTCAAATTTTGCACACAAGTCATAAATGACACAATGGCCAATTCCAACTTTCGAAACCAAAATCTAACCCCGGTAACCACAAAGTCAACTCTCGGTTAAACATGTCGATTTCCAAAACTTCTAATTTTCCAACTTTTGCCATTTCAAGCTAAATTCCACTACGGACCTCCAAATCACTAAACGGACACACTCCTAATCCAAAATCACCCAATGGAGCTATCAGAACCATCAAAAACTTCATTCTGGAGCCATTTACACATAAGTCAACATTCGGTAAACCTTTTCAACTTAAGTTTCCAACCTTGAGTGTCTCAACTCTTTCCGAAACATCCGTGGATTGAAATTAAATCTGACGAATCTCAAAATCTTTCCCAGTTTCTGACCATAGAGGGGAATGAGGATTTTATTATAATGTGACAAATCCCATAAGGCTACCTATGTATCATCTCTTAAACGGGAATCAGGTCAAGGATAGTTCATGTGATCAAGAAGAAAGTGCAAATACAATCTCAAAATAATATTTTTTGCTGGCATCTGAATTGATAGGTTTTGGCCATCTTCTCTATCCATTTCTTCTAGTATAAGTGCTCCTCTTGTTAGCACTCGATGAACCATGTAAGGACCTTGCCAATAAGGTGAGAATTTTTCCTTTGCTTCATCCTGATGTGGAAAAATCTGCCTAAGAACCAGTTGCCCCGTTGTGAATTGCCTTGGTCTAACCTTCTTGTTGAAATCCCTTGCCAACTGATCATATCGACTTCGCACCCATTCCGCATCGCTAAGCTCGGCCTCATGTATGATTCTCAAGGAAAGAATTTCTACCGCAGCGGGTATAATCGCTTCAGTACTGTAAACCAACAGATATGTAGTTGCCTAGTTGATGTTTGGACCATAGTGCGGTATTGAAGAAAAGAAAATGGTATATTTACGTGCCAATGTTTGTAGTTATCCACCATTTTTCATAATCTCTTCTTGATGTTTTTGTTGGCGGCTTCTACGGCTCCATTGATATGTGGCCTATATCCAGTAAATTTTTTTGCAGTTTGATCTTAAATGTTTCACACATGGCCAGTATCGAATCACTATTGAGATTGGCGGCGTTGTCACTAATGATTGACTCTGACACCCCAATTCGGCAAACAATACAGTCCTAAAAAAAATCTACCACGATCTTCTTTGTCACGACTTTGTAGGATGCGACTTTGACCCATTTGGTGAAGTTATCAATGACTACCAATTTTATCTGTGTTCATTGGATGCAACGGGATCGATTGGGTCGATGACATACATGCTTAGGTGGCAAAATGCCAAGGTGAACTCATCACATTGAGTTCGTTGGGTGGTAATTGTATCATGTCACCGTCTACCTGACATTGGTGACATTTTTGACGTACTTGATGCAGTCGAAATATCCTTACATAGTACCGTCTTGGCTAGAGCAAAACCATTCATGTGAGGTCCGCATGTACCGACATGTATCTATTCAAGCAATCGGGAGGCTTCCTTGGAATCGACAAATATTAGTAATCCCAAGTCGGGAGTTCTCCTATATAGAATTATCCCACAATGAAATAAATGGTTAGTTAACCCAATAATGTGCGCTTTTGAGTATGTGTAACACCTTCAGGGTACTCTCCCCTTTCTAGATATTCCTTGATATCGTGAAACCATGGGTTCCGATCAGATTTTTATTCAAAATGAGCATTGTAGGCATGCTTCTTGAGGACCTCTATTGGGTGGGGTTAGATATAATTCTTGTTTGGATGTTGTATCATGGAAGATAGGGTGGCCAATGCATCTGTAAACGTGTTTTTAATTCTATTTTTGTGAACCTATTGATCAAACTTGCACACAGTATAAGTATGGCATTATTTGGTATTCTTGGTGGTCCATTCTCTGAGTACCTTTTGTATCAGCAAGTCTGAATCTCTGATTACCAGCGACTCCTGGATGTTCATGTCGATGGGCAACCCGAGTCCCAGAATGCAAGCATCATAATCAGCCATATTGTTGGTGCATGAGAATCTAAGCTTGGCGGATACCGGATAATGCTAGACAATTTCTAATGCTAGGACAACTCCAATGCCCAATTGTTGGGGCCAAACACACATGCAAATATGCGCGGTCATCAGGTAATAAAGTGACTAAAAGTCGGATGTCGAACCCACGAGGACTTGTGATTAACTATTAACTAAATTAGACTATCCTAATTATCTAAACAAGAATTAAACTTATAAGTATTCATTTCTAATCAAATTAAAATAAAAAGAAAAAAAATAATTAACTCTGAACAAAGGAAGAACAGATTTTTTGTATTATCAATGTGATGGAAATGATCTAGGTTTATGGGCTATTTAACGAACATGTTGTATTCTTTGATAGAATTGACTAACTAATTCATCCATCTTATTGGTTGACAAGGTTAATATTGGTGATAAGAATCTGTCGAGTTCTTACTCGCCTATTCAAGCTAACCTAACACCTAAATGCCTATGGAATTAGAACTAACAAAAACGCATTTATAATTCCTGTAAATCAACCAAGCAAGGCAATTGGCTCTATGTCTATCCTAACCGCAAATTCGTTCCCTGATGCCCAGGTTCAATAACTTGCTTTATTTAATTCTATAAGAAATCTAGAATTCCCACTTTCGAGTTTAATTCTAGATTCGTAAATAGTATTCAATAGATCAAATAATTAAGAGCAAGATTGAATAAATAAACCAATATGATAAATCAAGAAAGGAAAATCAATATCCGAATAACAATAGCCATGAAAGAACCACAACCCTAGAATGTGAAGTTTATCTCCTCATAGACATGGTAGCAAAACAACAAATCATACAAAGAAACATAAGAATTACTAAGTTTGGTGGAAAAAAAAGATGAAACTCGGCCTCCATGGCGGCTCTGTGCTCTCCCTAGGTCATAAGTTTGTCCTAAAAAACGCCCCCCTTCCAAAATAGGTTTAGGTTGGCTTTTATATGAGTTAGGGATGTCTTGGGGTCAAAATAGCCGAGTCCTGGTCGAAATAGGATACGTTCACATTTTGAGCGTCTAGGGTAGCGTGAGGCGCTGGCCCCGGCATAGAAAACAGTAACGATTCTGTCTTTAATTCTTTGGTTAGCTTTGAATGTTTGTTTAATTTTCCTTTGTCTTCCATTTGGGGGAATAAACACCAAAGGGTGTCCCCCCTTTGTCTCCCTCCTTTTAGTTGTTTTATTTTCCTTTGTTTTTCTTCCGCATTTTGTTAAATGTTGCTCCAAATCTCTTCATCTTCACACTGTTTTATTCCTACACAGTTAAAATATAATATTAAGCATAAAATAATACAATTAATACTCAAAAGATGATTAAAAGTGCTAGAATGTATGGTAACAATGGGTAAATATATGTATTTTTTTAGATGAACATCACCACCCCTTTGAAACATACAGCTCCATCGAAGAACATTCTCCAACCATCATGTGCTTCAGCGATATCTTCTCCTATGAAAGACACTTCCTCATCGGGAAAATAAATTTTTAATGGTTCGTATTTTCCACCTATAGGGTTCTCTTCCATGTGATCTGCCAATGCTAACCCCTTGACTGCCTTCTGAGTCACTTAGACGATGTCGAACTCACATATTAGTATTTTCCACTTTGCCAACATGCCACTAGGCGTATGTTTTTTGGGGAAATTTACTTTAAGGGTTCCATTCTCCATATGAGGAATGTGGTGTATGCGAAGAAATAATGCCTCAATGTCTGGGCTATCCATGTCAGAGCACAACAAGTACGTTCCAATAGAGAATACTGAACTTCGTAGGGAATGAACTTCTTACTCAGATAGTATATTGCTTGCTCTTTCCTTCCGGTCTCATCATGTTGTCCAAAGATACATCCAAATGCTCCATCCAACATGGACAGGTACAACAGGAGGCCTTTCAAGCTCCGGTGGGACCAACACATGAGGTTTGGACAGGTACTCTTTGATTCTACCGAAAGCCTTTTGACATTCCTCAGTAAAACTTGTTGCAACGTCTTTTGTTAGAATTTTGAGGATTGGTACACATATTACCGTTGAGTATTCTATTAAATGGCTGATGTAATTGAGATGACCCAAGAATCTCATTACATCCTTCTTGTTCCTTGGCAGCGGCAGATCTTGAATGGCTTTGATCTTTGACGGGTCCAGCTCAATACCTCAGTGCCTGACGATGAAACCTAAAACATTTCTGGCAGGGACCCCAAAGCACATTGCGCAGGGTTCAGCTTCAGGTTTTACCTCCGCTGTCGGTTGAAAAGCTTTCTCAAATCTGCTATGGTATATGGGCTCTTCTTGGATTTGGTGTTAAGGTCATCCACGTAAACCTCTATTTCCTTGTGCATCATATCATGAAAAAAAGTCGTTGTGGCCCTCATGTAGGTTACCTCAGCGTTCTTCCTCTTCGTCTATCTAGATTTGGTGGTATCCTGTGAAGCAGTCAACCAAGAATTGGAGTTCATGCTTGGCAGTTATCGATCAAGATGTGTATATTTGGTAGTGAAAAATCATCCTTAGGAATTTCTTTGTTCAGATCTTGTAGTGAACGTACACCTTGACCTTCTCATCATTCTTTGGTACATGTACGACATTGGCCAACCAAGTCGGATATTCGAACAGTCGGAGAACTTTGGCTTTGATCTAATTGGTAACCTCCTCTTTTATCTTTAAACTCATATTTTGTTTGAATTTGAGCTTCTTATTTACCGGTGGATACATAGGGTTGGTAGGTATTGTGGGCCACTATGGATGTACTCAAAGATGTCATGTCGTCATTCGACCATGCAAAGAAGTCCTCCTATTCCCTTATAAATATGATGTACTCTGTTATGTCTAATGGTGATAGATTAATGCTGATGCGAGTTCTTTTGACTGTTTCGGAATCCCCCAAATTAAATACCTCAGTCTCTTCCAAATTTGAATTTTGTTTAAAAATCCTCTACTTCCCGGACAATTTCCTCAGGTATTATGGCGTTTTGCCATTTTTTTTGAATCACTCTCATTGCGTTGCGTTGTCTCATTACATGTCACGGTTTAGATTCAACATGATAAGAAATAGTTATGTTGAAACAATTGCAGAGAGATAATAATATAAATATAAAAAATGAAATAATGCATCAACTTAAAACTTAAAACTATCAAACAAACAAAACTCGATATCTCGAGCATTTATTTAAAAACAAAATACTGAATGTCTTAAATGCCAGAACACAATTTTAATGGGAATTCATGCTAGTTCTGCCAAATCTACCCAGGTGCTCGGCGAGCCCGAGATGGTGCAGTGGTTGAGTTCTTGAGACCACCTCCCTCTCCTACCATCTTGATGGTAAGATATTCCTCCTCCTCCCCCAAGGTCACATTGCAATCCATATTTTCTTCATTCAGAAACAGATTCCTCATGCCAGCTAAGATCTAATCTTCTTCAGAACCCCAAATCACATCGGCCTTACAACACGTTTGGTACAATGGTGGTATGGGTTTAAGCAACAGATAATAGAAATCATTCCATGGCGGAGACCAATCCTCATATTCATGAATAATATATTCATACACAAGACCAAATGTTGTTTCCTTGGTACGCGGTCGTATTGGTTCTATTATCCCATGAAGCTTCTGGCCAAGACCTTTGCCCGGGTTATGCCCCAACCAAAGCAGCGTGCTAAGCACCTTATTTCTCCAACATCATCCCTTCTCGAATGTGTTTATCTGCTCGATACTGTAGAATGTTTCTCCTCCCAACTTCTTTCTATTGTCAACTGCTGGTACTGTCTATTTGGTATAGATGGGATTTTTCCATCTCAATGAATAACTACCTCCTGATGATTCAACTCGAACATCACAGCCTGATGCAAAGTAGAAGCAACTACCTTGGCCATGTGTATCCATGGTCGTCCCAACAACATCTTGTATGTGGAAGATATGTCTAATACCTCGAACTTGACATCAAACAATGTCACACCTATCTTGAAATTCACACCTATTTTCATGCGTGAAGTACGCCATAAATAAATTGATGGGAGCTCGGAAAATGAAATGTTAAATCCTACATTTTCGTATGTTAATGTTTCCTCGTAAGTTAATCGACGTAAGCTCGAGAATGATATTATTTTGAGATTATAAGTATTATGCTATTTCAAGTAAGTGATAAGTAAATTCGTGAAGGTGAGAGGGTATATAAATCAATGAAAATGAATTTCGTCGAAATTTGGCATTTTGAGATAAAATACGATCCGGGCTATAAATACCCGGTATTTATGGACTAGTGTCATACAAGGTACCACATGACCATGATAGTAAGGTGCATGAAGTGTGTTAAAAGTGAGTAGTATTCTAAGTAATTTGTGATATTTTTTAGTTATGTGGGTAATTGGTTAATTATTGGATAATCTTAAAGCCAAAAATGTGGCAGCAAAATGTTGTCAATCAAATGAATCTTAAATTATGTTGCCATGTGTCATAATTTGGACATTTTTTGGCCAAGACATCCCTATCATATAGGGCCCACAAAAATCCAACAATATTAGGAAATTTACCTTATCGAGGTATGGTTCTAAGTATGGGAAGAGACAGATTAAGCTTAAGTTTAGATTCACAACTCTGAGAGATTTGCAACGAAGCTATTCGGTGTAATCGCAATGAGATTTTCAATTCTAAGAGAGCACGGTACAATAATTATCAAGAACATCATATGGATTTTTCCCTACTTCGATCTGACGTTATGTGTTGTCTCAATTGACGTGTGTTAGTGGGATTGTCAAGAGAATCAACTCAGGTATGTTAAGTCTAAGTGGTTCCTTCATTTGGCATGATCTCGTCATTATATGTATTGATAACGAGGCATAAAGATAAGTTCATATTCCGGAATTTATATACATTATCCTAGTTTCATAAGATACAGTATTCTCCCTTATCAGGACTTTATTTTCAATTGATTATTGTCTTCTTCCAGTAAAGAGAGTAGATGGTCTACATATATATAGTATTACAGTATTTTCACAACCATCGAGCCATAATTGGTGGGCAGGACCGTATTGGGCAACCTCGATCAGATGGTAAGTTACATACCGAGCCTACTGTGGCTGAACGCCTATGAGCGAGCGCAGTTGGCCGGGATACAGAGCCTAGTATGGTCGAGTGCATATGAGCGAGCTTACTACGACAGAGAAATTATATATATTGAGCCTTATAAGGCCGGACAACTATTTCACTTACTATATTGAGAGAGTTGAGTCAGTATCAGTAGGTGAGCATATCTTCAGATTATCTTTGACAACCAATTACTTTGAGTTATTATATTACCAGTTCAGTTTCAACTATCAATATATTGCCTTACTTTCTCCGTACATAATTTCGTACTGACGTCCCTTTTCTGGGGGCGCTGCATTTCATGCGTCCAGGTTCTGACAGACAGACGAGTAGACCTCCTCATTAGGTGTTGCCCAGTTCAGCTTGATCGGTAAGTTCCATGTCCTCCGGAGTTGCCGAGTCTAGAGTTTTATGTACATCTGGTGTATATATGTATATATGTTATGAGTAGGTCGGGGTCCTCTTCCGATCACAGGAGGCTACAGGGCATTTAGGACTGCCACTGTTTTTTTTTTACTCTAGATCGTGTGGTAGAACTCACTTGTAAGAATTCAGATTTCTAAATTCTATTATATTCGTAATACAATGATACCGACATCTAGAAAGACGGTTGGTAAGGGATTGAATATGGATGTGGTAGAATTGTGTCACGGAACTCGATTTTGAATCATGCTTATGATGAGTAAATGTAAGGTCTCAAGCCGAACATGTGGATACTAAGACATATGAGCTTCTTGCTAGGGATCCCTAAGGCAAGAATATCTATCCACTCTTACGGTAAAAAGGAATATGATATTGAGAAGCTAGATACAAGTTTCAACAAATAAAAGAAGCAAGGTGAAGAAGGGTACGACACACCCATTTAATGAAGATTATCAATATTTGCAACTCAGGCATAGAAATATAAGCATTTTTAGTTACCTTCAACAGTAACAGAGGTATGTACAATCGGCCACACCTATCTCAGTTATGCCATGTGGGAGCTAATAGCTATAGTTTAAGAGAAGGACGGGATAACAGGATCCGACTGTGGTTAGTGTAACCCAAAATGATGGATGGATTGTCTGCATTTGTTGAGATTTCCAAAGGATATTGAAAATATGCTAATGGATATCCTTGTGAGACACCCAGATGGTGGACTCCGTAATAGTACATCTATATATGAATACTGGAATGTTCAAAGAAAGGCACTGGAATACTGGAAGGAATAAATATTACCTTAGTATGGCTCCCGTCCCTAGTAGAGCGAGAATGCTAGGCAACCCGAAGAGCCAATGAATGAAGCAAGAGGAGCTAAAAGCGAAAGAATGCTAGGCAGAAATATTAGCAGGGAAATAAGAAGAGAGATAAGGAGGCATTATGAGTAAGATCTGATACATGGATGTTAATAGTAGAAAAAAATGAAATGAAATGACAGTATTATAGAGGCTTTAGTCAAGTAAAGGAAAAGACGAGAGACGACAGGCCTTGTGACAACAAAAGAGTATTAACTATAAAGTCATATCCTCATTTTGAGAAATATGTTCGTGAATCTAACGTGAGAAGGAAAAGTTAGACCCCAGAGTAATAGAAATCAGTATGGACTGATCAACAATATAAACTAAAAATGAATTAGGGACTAATTTAACAATGGTCGGCATCATGAGAATTTCAGATTTCGTTCAGGCAATAATAGAATGGACAATAAAAGAAGATTCATGAGAAATTCAGGGAATGGTCATTCAGGAAGGCGCTTCCCTAAAGCAAGAAATGTGAGCAAAGTTAAGCTTAAGGGATTGTGTGTGCCAATTACACTAGATGTCACCCTTGCGAGTAAGGAATTTTGTTATCCTTAGTACATAAGGATTACCACAAGGCGAGTAAGGGTCATCAATGATGTGAAAAGAAGCCAAAAATATAGAGGTAAAACATCTATAGGTAGATCGTCGTAGCTCCAACTCTTAGTACTCCCCTAAAGGGGTGAATATGGAGTGATGTGGCATTAAGTTAGAATTAAGTGGTTCTATTTACTATGGAATGGTAAAGGAAGGATGCTATAAAAATAAAAAAGGGATGAGATTGCACTTACTCAAATCCTACGGATATGCTATGATTCCAGAATACTATACAAACACGATGTCAAGGAGAGGAAGTAAGGGTTCCTGCCCGAGATGTTATTGATAGATAAGGAGCTAGTGCGGGACGTAGGTTAAGATAAAGGAAATGACCCAAGAAAGATTACGCAGAATATTAATATGAGAATGGGCCAACGAGTAGTTAGTAGTTGATTCAGGAAGAGCCTATTTATGGCTATACAGGAGGTTACACACGAATCAACAGATCATGCAAGAAAAATATAGTAAAACCCAATATAGTGAATTCAACCTCCCAGTTATGACATCATGATCCCTGGGAAATATTAAAATATAAGCTGTGTAGTAACAATACCGTATGAGGGTTACAAAGATAAAAGAGAGTTCCACTGGGAAGACAATCAAAGTATCAGCTCACAAGCAACCCTACGAGCACCAGGGCATGAAAGTAAGTAAGTAAGGACCACTACAAGTAAGAAAGAACATCAAAATTTCTATCAGGAATGCGATGTAATAGGCTTGCACCTTTACAAGAGTCAGAGTGTCCTCCCTAAGTACTACAATGAAAAACTAGCTGAGGAAATAAGGAAAAAAGGCTCGACCTAAGCATAATGACCTAAAAAGGAAATGGTCGTGTAACAACAATCTCACAACAACATTATATGCACTCCATAAGAACGTGGCACCTACCGTGGTTAATAAACAAGGAGTAAAATCAGAAGTGATATTGAAGATCATATGAGTTGTATGAAATTCCAATATGTGTGGGCACTAAGATAAGATAAGTATGCATGCAACAAGGGGGCAGAAAGACCAGGAAAAGTAATAACTTACGTTTAAAGAAAGTTGAGAAGGAACAGATGGAATTATTCGATCAATAATCCATAGTTATTTATATTATGAACACACTTAAGATTTCAGATTATTAACCGTGCAACATATATGTTGACAATGATACAGTCGTAGAACACTCCGGTATAAGTTAAAAGAATGAACTGAGTCCAGGTCATAAACAAAGGATTGAATTGTTCGAAGATTGTATCATGGATATTTCATAGCGTCCATCAAAGGCTAAAGTAATAACTAATACCATGATCTGCATATTGGAAAATATCTTAAGCTTATATGAAGGCTGATCAGAAGGAAGAGGAAACTAAAGAATTACATCAACTAAGTAAATCAAGAGTTTGATTATTAGACCCAGAATATTATAAACCTCGTTATTAAAAACATTGAAGAATCACTCTTAATATCAGAGGTACACGAGAGACAGTACAACAACCATATTCTATAACGGCTCTACAATAAAGCTAGTTAGAAGTGTTCCAACCTCATAAAAAGTCAATATGAAGCTCTCACTGAATCATGTAAAGAGGTGCAAGTATTATAATAGAAGTTCAAGTTGTGGATGTGAATTATACCTATGTGGAAGAGAGTCCCGAAAGAGATAGAAAATTTGATGTGAGATTTTAAGGTAAGTAAGGTAAAGGTGAACAACGTACGAGATACTCATATACAGAAGGTTGTGAATAGTCCGTACTTTGTACAAAAGGCTTAAGGTGATGGGATTCAGTATTTACGAATAATAGTGGCAGCGTCAGTGGCAGATCTAGCCAAGAGAGTAAAGAAGAGTTAGAGACAATGTGATGTCTCGCTTGATGTTCCAGAATAAAATAAGAAAATCTATGGTGCAAGCAAGTTAAAGGGAGGTTGCGAGTAGTATAAATAGACATGTATAAGTCGCAAGCTAAAGTATGGTAAAACGACAAGATTTTAAGAAGACAGGAGTAAGGACAAGAAAAGGCAAGTGAGAAGGTGACAAGAAATGGATAAGTCCTCGGGATTAATCCAAGGAAAACAAAGAGCTAATGGTTTCTATAAGTTTATAGAAAGCTCAGTATAGCCTGAATGAACTTAAAGAAGTCTAAGACCAGTAGCATTTAGAAGAGATGAAATGCTTCCCTAGTAATAGAATGAGGGTGTAATTGTGGTAAATAAATGATGATGTTTGGGCCTTCGATTAAGAAATGATTTGAAAAAGAAAAAAGATGATACAGGATTAAAATACCCACTTAAGGTGAATCACATTGGGATGCTATGAAATACGGTTATGGAAGCATGGTATCCCCAGGTGGATCAGTCTAATCATTTCAGATGTTCCCCGATAAGACATGAGCCGTAGAGGCAGTGTTACATAAGAAGTCAAGTTATCAGTGGAAGATTATAGATCAACATTAAGGTGAATCAACAACAAATGCTAAAATTTCGACTGCATGAGAGGAGATCCGACTGTCATTCTTAAGATAAACAGTAACGAGGAAGCATTAAAGAACATAGATTTATACATACATGATAGCATCGAGAGAATAACCAGAGTTTGGTGGCAGACCTCAGCAACGATAAATCGAAGTAAGGGTCTATGACCTACCTAGATGCAGTAAAGTCATACGAATAGATAACAAATCTATGAAATAAAGTATAGCAATATTCGTAAGTTCGACAAACTGCCGAGTGAAGAACTTCAGTATACCTATAGATGCCCAGAGGGACACTTTATCAAGCTATGTATATGTTTACAAAGTCAGTCCTAGAGATCGGCAACAATATGGAGGAAAGAGGAGAGAAGAATCAAGTAGGCGCACATATAAGGACAAAGACGTACATAGTGCATGATAGAAGGTAGCAATAGTTACGAGATAGGGAGGATTCCGACCATAAGTTGTGGTGTGACAAAGAGGCCTAAAGGGGGGAATGCCTTGGCCTTTGGATTTATCCGCAGAACAGTTACCTAGATGGCAAGAAGAGTACTAAAGTATTCGGAAGACATAAGTTACGAAAATAATAAGTGCATTAGTCAGCATTCAAGGACGAATCTTCCAAATAGGGGAATTATGTTACACCCCATATTTTAGCGCGTGAAATTACGCCATAAATAAATTGATGGGAGCTCGAAAAATGATATGTTACATCCTGCATTTTTGTACATTAAAGTTTCGTCGTAAGTTAATCGATGTTAGTTCGGGAATGAGATTATTTTGAGATTATAAGTATTATGCTATTTCAAGCAAGTGATAAGTAAATTCGTGAAGGTGAGAGGGTAAGAAACATATGAAAATGAATTTCATAAAAGTTTGTCATTTTGAGATAAAATACGGTTCGGGCTATAAATACCCGGTATTTATTGACTAGTGTCATACAAGGTACCACATGACCATGATAGTAAGGTGCATGAAGTGTGTTAAAAGTTAGTAGTATTCCAAGTAATTGTGGATAATTCTTAATTATGTGGGTAATTGATTAATTATTTGATTAGTGGGGGATTAACAAAGTTAATTCAGTTATTGGATAATCTTAAAGCCAAAAACGTGGAAACAAATTGTAGTCAATCAAATGACTCTTAAATTATGTTGCTATGTGTCAAAATTTAGACATTATTTGGACAAGACATACATATCAAGTAGGGTCCACAAAAATCCAACAATTTTAAGAAATTTACCTTATTAAGTTATGATTCTAAGTATGGCAAGAGACGAATTAAGCTTCAATTCGGATTCGCAACTATGAGAGATTTGCAACGAATCTATTCGGTGTAATCGCAAAGAGATTTGAAATTCTAAAAAAGCATGGTACAATCTTTATCAAGAACATCATACGGATTTTTTTCTACTTCCATCCGCCATTACGTGTTGACGCAATTGACTTGTCTTAGTGGGATTGCCAAGAGAATCGACTCAGGTATGTTTAGGCTAAGCCGTTCCTTCATTTTGACATGAACTCGTAAATACATATATTTTGTAACGAGGCATAAAGAGAAGTTCATATTCCCAAAATTATATACATTATCCTAGTTTTATAAGATACAATATTCTGCTTTATCGGGACTTTATATTCAATTGACCATTGTCTTCTTCCATTAAAGAGAGTAGAGGGACTATATATATATATATATATATATATATATACATTATCATAGTATTTTCACCACCATCGAGCTATAATCGGTGGGCAGACCCCTATTGGGCAACCTCTGATAAGATGGTATGTTATATACCGAGCCTACTGTGGTCGGACACCTATGAGCGATCCAAGTTGGTCGAGATACAGAGCCTAGTATGGCCGAGCTCATATGAGCGAGCCTACTATGGTAGAGCAGTTATATATACCGAGCCTTATAAGGCAGGACATCTATTTCACTTACTATTTTGAGAGAGTTGAGTCAGTATCAGTAGGTGAGCATATCTTTAGATTATATTTGACTCCCAGTTACTTTGAGTTATTATATTATAAGTTCAGTTTCAGCTTTCAATATATTTCCTTACATACTCGGTGCATTATTTCGTACTGACGTCTTTTTTCTGGCTGCGCTACATTTCATGCGTGCAAGTTCGGACAGACAGACGGGTAGACCTCCTCATTAGGTGTTGCTCGATTTCTGCTTGATCGGTAAGTTCCATGCCTTTCGGAGTTGTCGGGTCTAGAGATTGATGTACATATTGTGTATATATGTATATATGTTATGAGTAGGTCAGGGCCCTATTCCGATCACAGTATATCCATCAGTAGAGCCTTGTAGACATATCCTGCCATTTAGTGTAGTATGTTGGGCTTGTAGGCCCTTTTGTTATATATTATTGGTTTGCCAGCCGTAGTAGTTATGTCGGCCCAGCTTTATATTGGAATTTAGCCAGCATTCAAAATTGTCTTGCAATGTGGCTGTGATGACCTAAAAGGTCATCCCGTGTAATTATAATGAAATCTATGTTCCGAGGACATGAAAGCCTCCTTTTATCTCACCTAGATATGCGTGCGCATCACGGGCATGTAGTAGGGAAGCCGTTATGTGGAAAATTGATAAAATGATGTTCTTATAATAATTACTAAAATAAAGTTATCTTTGGTCAACATTTTGGTAAACGGACCCATACCCGTGATTTGACGGTCCAGGAGGGTCCGTAGGAAAATATGGGACCTGGACGTATGCCCGGAATCAAATTCTGAGGTCCCAAGTCTGAGAAATGAATTATTAAAGAAAATTGTTTTCTGAAAATAATAAAGACTTCTGAAAATGAACTTTGATGTGAAATATGTGTTATCGTGCCCGTATTATGAATTCGGAGCCCGGAACAGGTTCAATATGTGTTATGTGAGTTATATGTAAAATTTGATAAGAAACGGACTTGGTTTGACGTGTTTCGGATAAAAATTGGAAATTTAGAAGTTCATGAAGTTTGAGAAAATTCTATAGATTTTTGAGTTTAATTCATTGTTTTTTGAAGTTCTTTCGGTGATTTTATTGCTTGAATAAGTCCGTAGGATGATTTTGAAGTCATGTGTATATTTGGTTTTGAGCCCCGAGGGCGCGGGTAAGTTTCGGGTAGGCGTCGCGGTGATTTTGGCTTAGAAAAATATGGTGCTCTGCTGTTTCTGGTGTTCTTGATTTACCCTCGGCAATCGTGATGTTCATATGGCTGGAGTTGGGATATTACCCTACGCGAATGCAGGGCCTAGGTCGCGATCGCAGAGCCTGGGGGTAGTGCTCTACGCGCTCGCGAGGGGCCTAACGTGATCGCATAGCGTTAAAGGGATCTGGGGGATAGGTAGCATATTACTCTATGCGAACATTGTCGTTGGTCGTGATCGCGATGGTCATTGTCCAGTACTCTCCGCGATCACACTCATTTCCTCGCGATCGCGTAGGTCATTTTATCCCAGTGATTTAAATGACCCCAAGACAGAATACTATTACGGGATTTCTCATATTTTCCCCATTTGCTCCTTCTCCAAACCCCATAGACAACTTCCAAGCTAGTTTTCTACCATAACCACTTGGGTAAGTAATCCTAACTCTAATTTCTTCCATTTTCCTTCATCAATCACTAGATTCTAGGCCTAAAACATGAAATCAAAGGTAGAAATTGGGGGTTTTGGATAGAGTTAGGTCTTTTGGAATCATTGGGAATTCGACCTTGTTTAGGGGTCGGATTTCAAAACAAATTGCATATTCGGGCTCGTGGGGGAATGGGTTATTGGGTTTTGGTCCGAACCTCAGGTTTGGACCAAGCGGGTCCGGGGTCGAATTTCGGTATTTTTTGAAGAATGATGGGAAATGTATAATTAGGCTTTGGGATTGAGTTATTGAATAATTAATGATGTTATTAAGTCAATTATGTCTAGATATTATCGTTTCGGAGTCGAATTCAAGAGGAAAGGCCGTGATTGAGGCTTGACTTGCATTCTTGGAGCCGAGGTAAGTGTTTCGCCTACCTTTGCTTGACAGAATAGGTATAAAGTCTTATTTGCTATGCATATTTCATGTCCAATGTATATGTGAGGTGACGGGTACCTATATGTTGTGGTCAAGCATGCCCATGAGTCGAATTTTGATGATTTATTTAATATTCTTTGATATTCTCTGTGTTGTGATTTATTAGGAACCCTAGAAGTGGTACCTTAGGTTATATCATGAAGTTGAAAGTTATTGATTATCTGTTCGGTGGAGGGTTTTACTTTTGACATTACTTCGCCGAGGTTAAGCTTGGCACTTACTCAATACATAGGGTCGTTTGTACTGATGCTACACATGCACTTCTCTATGTTGTGCAGATTACACAGCCAGACACAGTGGACATCGTTAGGGGGAGTATCCTTCAGTCCATTTCAGACGACACTGAGCTAGTTCCGCGGGCGTTCGAGGATCTCGGCGTCACTTTCTATCTTTCATTCTGTCTTCCATGTGTTTCCAGACAAATATATCATTTTATTTGAACTGTTGTCTTTAGCTAAATCATAGACTGGTTTGTGAGGTTGTGGCTCCATTTCTAGGTTTTGTACATAAAGGGATTTCTTCGTTATTGACTATTGTTATTTAGATTTTGTTAAGCTTATGTATTTTATCTCAATTATCTAGTCAGTGTTTATTACTTTCACTTGTTAATAAATCAATTCAGTCAACATGTTTGCTTTCCTAGCGGGTGCAACGTTATTCGCCATCACGGCTTGAAGGTGGGATTTTGAGTCGTGACAAGTTGGTATCAGAGAACTAGCTTTCTTAGGTCTCATAACTCATAGAAAAACTTGGTAGAGTCTGAGGGATCGGTATGGACACGTCTGTACTTATCCCCTAGATGCTGCAAAGTTAGGAATAACTTCACTTTTCTTCTTTTCTGTCATGCGATTTGAATTCTAAATTCTAATTGAGTTTCGATTCTATTCTCTCGCAGATGGCGAGAACGTGTGCTTCCTCATCTATCGATCAGTATTCCGATCCTCCTGTTGCAGCTCCTACGAGGAGCCGAGGCAGGGGCAGGGCTCAGCCCAGAGAAGCAGCCCCAGTAGAGGGCCCACATGTAGGCTTTTCCGGTGAGGTTCCTACTCAGATACTCCCAGTTGGACTACCTCAGGTCCTAGAGGGGTTTATTGCCACCCCGGTGCTTCAAGAGTCCGCTTAGTGGGACTCATGGAGAGTGTGGCTCAGGTCGGTCTTCTTCCTTTTGCACCAGTCGTTTCTCAGGCTGGGGGAGGGACTGAGACTCCTTCTACTCGCACACCAGAGCAGCTAGATCCTCTGTTTCAGACTCTGGTACCTCAGGCGGCCAGAGTAGCTCAGCCGCGCATTGTGGCACCGACAGTTGAGGGAGCATCTATGTTAGCAGATGCTTTATGGAGATTGGATAGATTCACCAAGTTATTCACTACTACATTTACTGGTGCACCATCAGAGGATCCCCAAGATTATTTGGACAGCTGTCATGAGGGAGGTTCTTCGGAGGCAGTTTGAGCGCCTCCAGCAGGGATCTACGTCTGTCACTACGTACAAGACTAGGTTCATTACTCTAGCTCGACATGCTATTATGATACTCCCCACTGATCATGAGAGAGTGATGAGGTTTATTGATGGTTTAGCTCATCCCATCAGGCTTCAGACGACCAAGGAGTCAGGTACTGATATTTCATTCCAGGATGCGACTAATGCGGCCAGGAGGATTGAGATGATTTTTTCACAGGGTGATGGTCAGGGGGCTGACAAGAGGCCCTGTCACTTTGGTCGATTCAGGGGAGCCTCATCTGGGGGAAGGGATTATTTCGGCAGAGCACATCCTACCAAACCCTATCAGTCGGCACTTCAGGTAGCTCACAGTGCACCGCCAGCTCTTATTAGTGCACCACCAACACCTATCAGTGCACCGCCGTTATCACGGTCGACAAGGCCAATTCCAGAGTCAGCAGCCACATCAGCAGAGGCCTTGTTATTCTTGTGGTGTTTCGGGGCATATTTCCAGGTTTTTCCCTCGAGGTTTTGGTGGGTCTTAGTATCAAGGTTCCCGTGCCATGGTTCCCGCATCAGGCGCACCCCCACCCCCTCATCCATCTAAGGGTGGTGGTTGTGGGGCCAGAGATGGAGGTCGGACTCATAGAGGTGGAGGACATACCACGAGAGGTAGAGGTCAGGCCGTAGTAGGTCGACCTAGTGATGTTCAGGTTGGAGGGGCTCAGCCTCGGTGCTATGCTTTTCTTTCCAGGCCTGATGCTGAGGTTTGTGATGCAATTATTACAGGTACGGTTTCAGTTTGTAGCCGAAAGGCTTCGGTGTTATTTGATCCGGGCACTACATTCTCCTATGTGTCTTCATATTTTGCCCCTTATTTGAGTATGCCCCGTGATTCCTTGAGTACTGCTGTACATGTGTCTACACCGGTGGGTGATTCTATAGTGGTATATCGAGTCTACCGTGCTTGCTTAGTAGTTATTGGTGGTCTGGAGACTGAGGTTGATCTTTTGCTTCTTGATATGGTTGACTTTGATGTTATATTGGGGATGGATTGGTTATCACCCCATTATGCTATTCTGGACTGTCATGCCAAGACAGTGACCTTGGCGTTGCCAGGGGCACCTCGTTTGGAGTGGAGAGGGACTCATAGTCTTTCTTCTAGAAGAGTTATTTCTTATATGAAGGCACGACGCATGGTCGAGAATGGTTGTTTGGCCTATATGGCCTATGTTTGTGATTCTAGCGTCGAGGTTCCTTCCCTGGAGTCTTTGCCTGTGATTCGTGAGTATCCAGAGGTATTCCCTGCTGACCTGTCGGGTATGCCACCCAACAAGGATATTGATTTTTGTATTGAGGTAGCTCAGGGCACTCAGCCTATTTCTACTCTGTCGTATCGTATGGTCCCGNTGGTTTGTCAGTATCCAGAGGTATTCCCTGCTGACCTGCCGGGTATGCCATCCGATAGGGATATTGATTTTTGTATTGAGGTAGCTCAGGGCACTCAGCCTATTTCTACTCCGTCGTATCGTATGGTCCCGCCAGAGTTGAAGGAATTGAAGGAGCAGTTGCAAGATTTGTTGGATAAAGGCTTCATTAGGCCTAGTGTTTCTCCTTGGGGGTGCTCCAGTGTTGTTTGTCAAGAAGAAAGATGGCTCGATAAGGATGTGTATTAACTACCGGCAGTTGAATAAGGTTACTATCAAGAATAAGTATCCTTTGCCGAGGATTGATGATCATTTGAATAGCTTCAGGGTGCTACACTGTTCTCCAATATAAAACTGATATCTGGTTACCATCAGTTGAGGGTTAGGGCTTCTGATGTCCTTAAGATAACCTTTCACACTCGTTATGGGCACTATGAGTTTTTGGTGATATCTTTTGAGTTGACTAATGCCCTCACTGCATTCATGGAGTTGATGAACCGAGTGTTCATGCCCTAGTTAGACTCATTTGTGATTGTTTTCATTGATGGTATTTTGATTTACTCTCGTAGCTGTGAGGAGCATGAGCGGCACCTTCAAGTCATCCTCCAAACTTTGAGGGATAGTCAGTTGTATGCCAAATATTCCAACTGTGAGTTCTGGTTGGGTTCAGTTGCATTTCTAGGCCATGTGGTATTGTCATAGGGTATTTAGGTGGATCCCAAGAAGATTTCAGCAGTCAGAGATTGGCCTAGACCCATCTCAGCTACAGAGATCCAGAGTTTTATGCGCTTAGCAGGTTATTATCATCGGTTTGTTGAGAGATTTTCATCCATTGCAGCCCCGATGACCAGATTAACTCAGAAGGGTGCCCAGTTCAGGTGGTCGGAAGAGTGCGAGGCGAGCTTTCATAAGCTCAAGGCAGCCTTGACCACGGTACCAGTGTTAGTTTTGCCCACAGGTTCAGGGCCATATACCGTGTATTGTGATGCTTCATTGGTGGGACTTGGTGCAGTGTTGATGTAGGATGGAAAGGTTATAGCCTATGCTTCTCTTTAGTTGAAGGTTCATGAGAAGATCTATCTAGTTCATGACTTGGAGTTAGCAACGATTGTGCAAACATTGAAGATTTGGAGGCATTATTTGTATGGTGTTCCATGTGAGGTGGTCATGGATCATAAGAGCTTGCAGTATTTGTTCAAACAAAAGGAGTTGAACATGAGGCAGAAGAGATGGTTAGATTTGCTGAAGGATTATGATATTACCATTCTTTATCATTTCGGGAAGGCCAATATGGTGGCCGATGCTTTGAGCAGGAAGTCAGCCAGTACGGGTAGTCTTGCTTGTTTATCAGTCAGAGAGCGACCGCTTGCGTTGGATGTTCAGACCTTAGCTAACCGATTTATGAGATTGGAGGTTTCTGAGACCGAAAGTGTGTTGGCCCATACCCTGGCCCGTTATTCATTGTATGATCGTATTTGGGCCAGGCAGTATGATGATCGCCATCTATGTGTTCTTAGAGATACGGTTCGGCACGGAGGTGCCAAGAAGGTTACATTGGATGATGAGGGAGTTTTGAGAATGGAGGGTCGTATTTGTGTACCTGATGGTTATGGTATTCGGGAGTTGATATTTCACGAGGTCCATAGTTCCCTGTATTCTATTCATCCGGGTGCCTCAAAGATGTATCACGACTTACGGCAACATTATTGGTGGCGGAGGATGAAGAAGGATATTGTAGCATATGTAGCTCGGTGCATGAACTGTCAGCAGTTTAAGTACGAGCACCAGAGACCCGGTGGTTTGATGCAGCAGATTCAGCTTCCCGAGTGGAAGTGGGAGCGTATCACCATGGATTTCATAGTTGGACTCCCACGGACTCAGAGGTTGTTTGATGCAGTATGGTTGATTGTGGATAGGCTGATCAAGTCAGTGCACTTCATCCCAGTATCAGTCTCGTATTCAGCAGAGAAGTTGGCAAGGATCTATATGAGAGTGATTTTTAGATTGCATGGTGTTCCCATATCTATTATATCAGACTGAGGTACTCAGTTTACCTCCCATTTATAGAGCGTATTTCAGCGAGAGTTGGGCACACATATTGGTTTGAGCACATCATTTCATCTTCATACAGACGGACAGTCCGAGCGTACTATTCATATTTTGGAGGATATGTTGTGAGCTTGTTTCATCGACTTTGGTGGTTCATGGGACCAGTTCTTGCTTTAGCTGAGTTGGCCTACAACAACAGCTATCAGTCGAGCATTCAGAGGCTCCGTATGAGGCATTGTATGGTAGGCGTTGTCAGTCTCCAGTCGGATTGTTTGAGCCGGGTGAGGCTAGATTGTTGGGTTTTGAGTAGTCCGGGATGCCTTGGGCAAGGTGAAGATCATTCAGGATAGACTTCGTACAGCTCAGTCCAGGCAGAAGAGTTATACGGATCGCAGAGTTCGTGATTTAGAATTTATGATAGGAGACCGGGTATTTCTTCGCGTGCCGCCCATTTAGGGCGTGATGAGATTCGGAAAGAAGGGTAAGTTGAGCCCTAGGTACGTTGGTCCATTTGAGATTCTGAATAAGGTAGGAGAGGTGGCCTACATACTTGCCTTCCCACCTAGTTTGTCAGTCGTGCATCCGGTATTTCACTTATCTATGCTCCAGAGGTATATTGCGGATCCATCTCATGTACTTAACTTCAGTGGTGTCAAATTGGACAAGGATTTGGCTTATGAGGAGGAGCTGGTAGCCATTTTAGATCGGCAGGTGCGGCAGTTGAGATTGAAGAGTTATCTTTCGGTTCGTGTTTAGTGGAGAGGTCAACCTGTTGAGGCAGCTACCTAGGAGTACGAGTCCAATATGCGGAGGCGATATCCCCATCTTTTCCCTGCTTCAGGTATTCTTCTATGTCCGTTCGAGGACGAACGCTTATTTGAGAGGTGGAGACTATGATCATCCAAAAGGTCATACTATGTAATTGTAGCGAAAACTATGTTCCGATGCCATGAAAGCCTCCTTTTATCTCACATAGATATGCGTGCGTATCCCGAGCGTGTAGCCGGGATGCCGTTATGTCGAAAATTGATAAAATGATGTTCTTAGAATAATTATTTAAATAAAGTTTACTTTGGTCAACATTTTGGGTAAACAGACCCGGACCCGTGATTTGACAGTCTCGGAGGGTATGTAGGAAAATATGGGACCCGGGCGTATGCCCGGAATCGAATTCCGAGGTCTCAAGTCTGAGAAATGAATTTTAAAAGAAAATTGTTTTCTGAAAATAATAAAGACTTCTGAAAATGAACTTTGATGTGAAATTTGTGTTACCGGGCCCGTATTATGGATTCGAAGCCTGGAATAGGTTCAATATGTGTTATGTGAGTTATCTGTAAAATTTGGTAAGAAACGGACTTCGTTTGACGTGTTTCGAATCAAAATTGGAAAATTTAGAATTTTATGAAGTTTGAGAAAATTCTATAGATTTTTGAGTTTAATTCATTGTTTTTGAAGTTATTTTGGTTATTTTATTACTTGAATAAGTCCGTAGGATGATTTTGAAGTCGTGTGTATATTTGGTTTTGAGCCCCGAGGGCTCAGGTATGTTTCGGGTACGCGTCAGGGTGATTTAGGCTTAGAAAAATCTGGTGTTCTGCTGTTTCTGGTGTTGTTTATTTACCCTCCGTGATCGTGATGTTCATATGGCTGGGTGTGGGAAATTACCCTACGCGAACGCAGGGCCTAGGACGTGATCGTAGAGCCTGGGTGTAGTGCTCTACGCGACCGCGATGGGCCTCACACGATCGCATAACGTTAAATGGATCTGGGGGCTGGGTAGCATATTACTCTAAGCGAACGCAGTTGTTTGGTCGTGATCGCGATGGTCATTGTCCAGTACTCTCCGCGATCACACTCATTTCTTCGCGATCGCGTAGGTCATTTTTTGCCGAGTGATTTAAATGACCCCAAGACGGAATACTATTACTGGATTTCTCATATTTTCACCATTTGCTCCTTCTCCAAACCCCATAGATGACTTCCAAGCTAGTTTTCCACCATAACCACTTGGGTATGTAATCCTAACTCTAATTTCTTCCATTTTCCTTCATCGATCACTAGATTATAGGCCTAAAACATGAAATCAAAGGTAGAAATTGGGGGTTTTGGATAGAGTTAGGGATTTTAGAATCTTTGGGAATTCAACCTTGTTTAGGGGTCGGATTTCAAAAAAATTGTATATTCGGGCTCGTGGGGGAGTGGGCGATGGGGTTTTGGTCCGAACCTTGGGTTTGGACCATGCGGGCCTGGGGTCGAATTTTGATATTCTTGGAAGAATGATGGGAAATGTATAATTAGGCTTTGGGATTGAGTTATTGAATAATTAATGATGTTATTAAAACAATTATTTCTAGATATTATCGTTTCGGAGTCGGATTCAAGAGGAAAAGTCGTGATTGAGGCTTGACTTGTATTCTTGGAGCCGAGGTAAGTGTTTGGCCTACCTTAGCTTGAGGGAATAGGTATAGAGTCTTATTTGTTATGTGTATTTCCTGTCCAACGAATAGGTGAGGTGATGGGTACCTACATGTTGTGGTAAAGCATGCCCGTGAGTCTAATTTTGATGAGTTTTTTAATGTTCTTTGATATTCTCTGTGTTGTGAATTATTGGGAACCCTGGAAGTGGTACCTTGAGATTATTTCATGAAGTAGAAAGTTATTGATAATGTGTTCGGTCGAGGGTTTTACTGTTGACATTATACTTTTGAGTGAGATTGGTTATAGCTGAGTCCCTTGTCAGGACAATGGAATTTTGTTGATTATTTCTGTACATTTGAAATGCCGTATTGTTATACTTTCATATCAATTGTTGCTTTTATTTATTATTTATGCACGAGGGGGCATTCCCTGCCGAGCGATTATTATTTATGCAAGAGGGGACATTCCGTACCGAGTGATTATTATATATGCACAAGGGGACATTCCGTGCCAAGTGACTTTATTATTTATGCACGAGGGGACATTTTGTTCCGAGTGATTGTGAGGCTATGCACGAGGGGTCATGCCATGCCTTCTCCTGTCTATTTTACTTGTTTCGAGTTGTCACTTCCTGTTTTACTTCTACATTCCAGTTAGTACTTGATTTAACTGTTTTAGCAATTGTTGCCCTTTCATCCCCAGCATGTTCTTCCCGTAGCAGTAATTCTTGTTTATTTCCTGCTATATTATTGAACTGCACAGGTAATATTTGTTGTTGTGTCCTAGCCTCGTCACTACTTCGCCAAGGTTAGGCTTGGCACTTACTCAGTACATGGGGTCGGTTGTACTAATGCTACACCTGCACTTCTCTATGTTGTGCAGATTACGCAGCCGGACCCAGTGGACATCGTTAGGGGGAGTATCCTTCAGTCCATTTCAGACGACACCGAGGTAGTTCCGCGGGCGTTCGTGGATCTTCGCGTCACTGTCTATCTTTCATTATGTCATCTATGTGTTTCCAGACAGATATATCATATCATTTCAACTGTTGTCTTTGGCTAAATCTTAGACTGGTTCATGAGGTTGTGACTCCATTTCTGGGTTTTGTACGTAAAGGGATTTCTTCGTTATGGGCTATTGTTATTTAGATTTTGTTAATATTCCGCATTTTATCTCAATTATCTAGTCAGTGTTTATTACTTTCACTTGTTAATAAATCAATTCAGTCAACATGTTGGCTTGCCTAGAGGGTGTAACGTTAGGCGCCATCACGCCCTGAAGGTGGGATTTCGGGTCGTGACGGTGGCCCATGGAAAAAGAATGACATTATATGTTCAGAGTCCCTTAGTCGCAAGTTGGTACATAAGGATAGGTGAGGCATCAGGCGCCAGTTTCGCCCCCCCAAGTTCGGGGCGTGATCATTGAATGTTTTCACATTCATGCTTCCTAACCGTATCTTCGGTATGCTTATGCATGATCTTTTCAAGGTGGTGTTAGGGCATATGTTAAGACTCAAACCCATATCAATCAAGACTAGAGAAAAATTTGTTTTCATACTGCACAATGATGTGCAATGATTTGTTACGACTCAAACCTTTCGGTGGCAACTCATCTTCGTGGAAGGTAATCTTGTGTGTCTCCATCACTTGTTTCACCATAGTTGACATCTCTCCACTGGTGATGCGAACAAGCACATAGGCTTCACTTAATACCTCCATCAAGGCATTCATGTGTGTGTTTGAGTTCTACAACAATTAAAAGATGGATATTTGGGCATGTATTTTATTTAGGAGATAAACAACAGAATAGTCATTAGACTGTACCTTTCTCCAAATATCATCGGTACCCGTTTCCACGATATGTGATTTTGGTGAGGTGTCCGTACTTTTCCCTCTCTGAGCAAAAAGTTTTAGGCATGTAAACCCTGCCTTTTCTAGTCATTCCTTGGGCAACACCCACTTCTTCCATGTTGGCTTTCCCTTTCCTTCGTGCCTCTTCCACATAATCCCATGGAACAACATTAGATTGATAGGATGGCGACGAAGCTACCATCACAATGAATGGTGGCTTGGGTTTAGCCACTTCAACCTCGAACAGTGCCTTAGTTTGCACCACAATTATCGAGAGACTAACATGGAATGTCATAGTAGAGTCTCCTTCTCAAATAAGACCGATGGATCCTTCTTTGTCCCATTCTTCATTAGTCTCGATCATGTTTACTCCCTCACCCCTATGGTCGGGAAGGGGTTGGTGCGGAAATTAGGGGCGATTTCTTTTTCCTCTATCATCTTAGTATCAATCAAAGTCTGGATCTTATCCTTCAACAAACGACATTCCTCAATGGTCTTCCCCTTAATGCCCGAGTGGTAGACACAAGTTTTGTTTTGACTAACCCATTGAGAGGGGTTTTTAATCATTGCTATAAGACTGGGAGTGACAAAACCAACGGCCTTCAGTCTCTCGTTCAATCGGGATATTGGCTAAGTAAAATCCCAAGGGGTGTCCTGTCTGGGAGCCCTGCAGTCGAAGTTGGGTCGGGGTTTAGCGTAGTTCTGACGGGCAGGTGGGGATGAGTGATAGTAAGATGGTTGGGTGTTGTAGGTATGGTAGGTGGTAGGATGATAATGGTATTCTTGGGGTGAGGTATAATATGTTGGTAGAGGTGTTTGATATGTGAGGGGAGACTTTTTCCCTTGGGCTACCATCACGACACCCACTCCTTTCTTCTTAGAAATACCTCCAATTTGTAAAGCTTTGCTACTGGCCTGCAAGGCTCGAAATTGGTAATCAGGCTACTCCTGATACCTTCTTCAATTCATTCTCCTAACTTGGTGATGTCAGAAAACTTGTGCTTCTCTATGACCATCAATCATTCATAGTACTGTGGATCCTGAGCTCATACAACGAACTTATTCATCTGTTCTTCTTCCAGCGGCGCCCTTACCTTTGCATCTTCTGAACTTCAACGGGAGGCATACTTCCGGAAGATATTTATGGGTGTTTTCTTGAGATTTTGGATATCTGGTGCATTCTCTAGTTTGAACCTGAATCCGTCCATAAAGTCAGGTAACTCCACATCTGGTTGGATGCACAAATCTCGAGGGTTTGTAGCCTTCAGGTAATCAAATATTTCAAACCTCTAGGGTTTGTAGCCTTCAGGTAAGTCCACATCTGGTTGGATGCACAAATATTAATAATTAAAACCTTCGACACCTTTTCCTGCCTTGTCACCCTTCCAGATAACTTCGTTACAGCCATATTCCTGATGAGTAGGTCCTTCTTGATAGGTTAGGGCATGTATAGTGTTTGTTGTGGGGTGTATGGTAGAGTTACCACATATATACGATTGCTTTGGTGGGTTCCAGGAACTTCGGTGTATGGATTATTAGTGATGGATGCCTCGTATGGATTGTGGGTAAGTTGTGATATATTTTGAGGAGTAGGGTGGGTGGCAGTGTTTGGGTATTGGGTTTTATTATGAGGTGTTGCTGAGGAGCTTGTAATGTTGTAGGGTTAAGGTTTTGTGGGAGTTTGGGGTTGTGGTATTATTTTGTAGCAGGGGGATTTTTTGGAACTTGGGGTTGTGGATTTTGAGGTTGCGAATTCTGGGGTTGTGTCGGGTTNTTGGGTATTGGGTTTTATTATGAGGGTGTTGCTGAGGAGCTTGTAATGTTGGAGGGTTAAGGTTTTGTGGGACTGTGGGGTTGTGGTATTGTTTTGTAGCAGGGGGATTTTTTGGAACTTGGGGTTGTGGATTTTGAGGTTGCGAATTCTGGGGTTGTGTCGGGTTTTGAATGGTGGTATTCTGGTGATTCATGTCGAGGACATTTAAGGCGAGAGAGAGGTTGGCAAGGTTGAGAAATTGTTAGAGTTCGCCTTGTAACTCCAAAATCTTCCATTCTAACCGCAGAACTAGTTCATTCTGCCCCGTTGTACTTCATCCATCTGAAGTCTCACATTTTCTGCCAGATGAGCATTGTATTTCCTGTTTCCACTCAAGTCCTCCATCTTTCCTTAACCCTTTCTTTTGATGTCGTTAGGAGGGGGAGGATGTGAAGGACCTTTAAATATGGTGTGGTGTGCTGATGTTTCCAGAATGCACGAACCAACCTATGGGAATAGGAATAATCAAAAGAAATAAAAATAAATGTAGCCAAGTCAGTAAGATGAAATAAAATTGTCTTGCAGTATTTAAACAGATAGCACATAAGGAATGAAAATGTTCGCTACCTAATTTGGGGGCCTCGTTGTGCCCGACGTAGGCCGGAGTGAAAAATGTACTTAGAGAAATTATGTGCCAATGTTTCTTCATCCCATTAATGCAAGAATAAATCAAACCAATCTATTATTAATTTGAAATAATAATATAGAGTTACTTATGGCACAAAGCCTTATTACATCCGATGTAAATGAAATCTGAATATAAACGATAAGAGAAAACTCTTCCTATTCTACTTGGTCCCTAATGGACCTTCTCCATGACTTGCCTTCTTGGATCCATCGATCATATTACCAAGGTCGCACATGTAAAAAAGCAAGTAAGCCATTGCTAGCTTTCCTCCTCCGTCGTAGCCGATACCCTGGCAGTCCTAGAGCCTCTTCCTCATCCTTCCTTCTAACTCCATTAGTCCTTGATCTAAGTACTCCAACCTTTTTGTCTACTTGTTCGTGATCTCCTTCCATTCTTTTATTGCTCCCATGTCTATCTTATGTTGTTCCATGTGTTTGGCCTCAGATTTAAAGACCTGTCGCACCCCCTTTTTCCCCGAGCGTCCTTTCGGGGCCCGGTTGAAAGGGGTTTATGACATGGGTTGAGACAACTCGTTCCTTTTGGGGAAGGGATTTGCATATTTTGAAGAGTCGCCACCTAATGATTTTAACGGTGCATTAGGGCACCTAAGGGGTTCAATTACAACTACGTTACTAACGAGAGATTGGGTAAGGGATTGAAATTATCATAAGGAGAAGGTGTTAGGCACCCCCCAGGATCCACAAGTGTGGTTCCCGGCCAAATGTTTTTTGTGAATTTGTACGGCTAAGCAAACAAACAAATAAAGTCTCAAATAAGAGGGGATTTAAGTCTTAAGCATGCAAATGTTTGAAAACAGTAAAGAAGAATAGCTTTTGAAAGGATTACGATCTAAGAATATAAAAGGTATCCTAGGTTTATAATAATATGGATCACATCAATGCAATACCCGGTAGTCACTCCTTGAAGAGGGGCTACACGTGGTATTAGCGCACCGGTCATCATATCCATATTCTACCCTTTCCCACCCCGTGAAAGAAACTAAATCGAGTGTTGGCCTCGACCTCTATTGCATGCTGTTACCCGTCCCTTCCTATTAGTCCCAAAGGAAATTAGGGCTCCTATCCTAAAGGAGGTGCTAGGCAGACCCTCAGGTTTTAAAGGTTAAAATGCTAAGGCGACATAGAATGAACAAGTAAAACTGCAGATAAAGGGGGTAGCACATAAACAGGAACGGGCTCAAAGACCTCCACAAACAGTGCACATAAACAGCATGTCTCAAACAAAATTAAGGTCCAGATTCAGATCCTATGCATGGTGTTTAAGTGATAATAACAAAGTCAGATTTATTGCATAACTAAGAGAGGATGTCTTAATCAGACTTGCATGCTGGTTTTAAGCATGCTGACAGTTGAACACTAATCACAAAGGACAATTCTTGTTTTATTTTTTATGTTGATTACCTAAGGCTTTTCTAGGCGTAGGATAACATGCAAAAATTACTCTAGGTTGTTTATAGCTAATAACATGCAATTCTAGGTGTTGAAGATGTGCAAGGACTAATTACATGTTGTTTAGAACAGGGGACTGTTTTAGATATCTATATTTAGACTAAGTGCAGTTAAATGAGTAAGATCCTATAGCATGATGTCGAATGCAACATGATGCATAATAACCTAAACAGGATTTCTAAATGCACATAGAATCAAAACATTATGGTCCGTTTCAGGAATAGCAAGAGTACAATTTGTTAGTCTTATCCTAGGGACAATATTTCTAAGTGCGCATGGCAATATGAAACATGATTGCAAAAGATACCAATTATTAACATTATTTAGCCTATCACATATTTTCTAAGTGATGAATGACACTGATGAAACAAAATGTTGACACAGTGTACATGGGACCTAAATAGTAGGATTTTTAATGGATGTGAACCTACACATGATTTCTATTGCGCAGATAAGAAATAAAGCTTAAAACATGGTTTCTACCCTTGTAATAACTAAGCATGCGTAGTTACCCCTCCTATTTCACTATCCACCCCCAGAATTATTTACAAATTATTACAAGCCATTGATTATGAATTACACAACCAGAAGTGAAAAATAAGAAGTTATTCTATAGGGAGCCTTCAATTAGGCCCAAATCCTCTAAACTTCATTGCCATATGGTATTCATAGCCTTTTTAATAGTCTGAGTGTGTCAAAGTTCCCTAAGGACCTCAAGGGCTCCTGGGCAACACTCACACCCAGACCTAGTAACCAGGAGATAAACATGTGCAGTGTGGAAATACCCGCCTCAGTGTGTCAGAGTTCAGAGGGAACTCAAGGTCCCAAAGCAGTGCTCACACTGAGGGGGTAGAACATAAAGGTCTAGGAACCAAGTGATGGGCAAGAGATAGATTTGAAAAGGTTTTGACACAAAACAGAACTGGATTGATTCAGTAAATAAAGAAGTTTTCTTAAAAGTTTTGATAAGTAATGATACAACTTGAATACAAAGTGAACATCTTTGGAAAAGCAACAAAAAACTCGCACAAGTTTAGTACATTCAAGCAATGTTTCATCTAGGGACAATGGGGATTGGGGACACATAGAAACAGATTAGCATTAGAGAAGTATTAGAGTGTCACGGACTAGTATTGAGTCTGAAACAACACAGTTAGTTACCAAGAATTAATGCCAAGATCTAAACATAATCAGATTCGAGGGAGTACTGGGAGAGGGTAGGAAATAATTACACATAGGTTTAAGAAACACATGTTAAGTAACACACGGGGGAATTATAGTATCCTACGAATTGCATGCTGAGGCTATAAGGGAGGAGATACCTAGAACCAAACAACATAATATGTGAAACTAGTTGCAAGTAGGATAACATAATCACAAGTAAAAGGAAACCAGAAGCAGGACACATTGTAATAACCAGAGAAACATGTTGTTTTGGAGACTTTAAATATAAACTGGAAACATACCAGTTGAAGACATAAAATACAGAATAAGAGGCAAGTAGAATAGCTAGTCTTTTCTTCTAGCCGACTAGCAATAGCAAAAAATCGAGATAAGAATAGTAGATTGTGTGTGTGTGAGCAAGAGAGAATAGAACAAGGTCTATGTTCGTGTTTTCTTAATGAAAGAGTAGTGTGTATATATAGTTTTCGAAAACCAGTAGTGAATAAGGCAGTAAATAAAAATAAACACGTAATTAGGGACTGAGCATCAATCAGTACACAATCAGTATAAGTATCCCTTAATTGAAAGGATTGAGTTCAAACGACATTATCAGACAATGAATAATGAAAGGTACCATATGTAGCTTAGACGAATATTCAAAATAGTGTGAAATTAGCATAAGTGTCCCTTAATTTAAGGGATTGAATTCAAACGGCTAGCAGGAAAAACAACAAATAAGGAAAGTTCCCATACTTGACATGCATATGACATATAAGGAAATAATTTCAAATATGTACAAGCATATAATACAGGCTAGGTTCACAGACTCTAGTTAAGGGAATGAGAATCAATTAACAACAAATAAATCATATAACAAGGTAAAAATGGACTAAGGTCGAAAATTAATCCGTAAGGTCTCAAATCACAAGGAATCAGGGATTCAAAATAATAAATCAAGAACCTGTAAGAACTACAACTACAGAGAATCAGGGATTCAAACAAGAGTAACAACAATCAGNCTCATGAACTTATAGGGCAAACAACAAGACAAACGGGACGGCAAGGAAATAACAACAGAGGGTAAAACATCATGGAATCATAAATCTCATACATATGCAAACAATATTGAAGACAAAGTGAGGTAATAATTCGGATAAGAGAGGAAAAATCAAATAAATTACTAAAACATAGTAAATACCCTAGGATAATGCTAAAAACATCACAAGAAAATCATTTTAAAGCGGAGTCGTGAAACCCTAGTTGAAAACGAAGAGTCGTTTTAGAGAAAATCAGAGAGTTTTTGAGGGAAACAACGAAATAGCTCAAAACATATATAGATCTATCATAGATCTAAAGAATCGGGTGAGTTTTAAACATTTAGGGTTTCAAATAGAACCTAGAAAGATAAGAAAACCTCAAAACATTACTGGTTTAAACCCCAAAAGTCATAGATATTACTTGGACGACTGGAGGTGGCCGGAGAATGGTGAGTATAGGCCCAGAGAGGTAGGAGAGTGAACACAGGTCTCTTGAAGACCTTAGGGATAGCAACACCGGTCGTAAAGGAACCATAGGAGGAAGAAGGGTGGTGAGGATTCCATGGTTTCCGGTGGAGAGGTGGCCGGAGAAGACGAAGGGCCTCATCGGAGGAGGAGAGGAGATTGGAAGTATCTATAGAGATAGAGAGAGAGAGAGAGTAGAGATATAGAGTGACCGAGTGAATGGGGGGTCGGGGGGGTAGTCTCCTAGCTTTAATTATGGTAACACTGATCTGGGCCGTTGATTTAAATTGATCAACGTCTTAGATTAGTCGTGGTGTTGGGCGGGTAGGGATTTGGTTTGGACTGGGGTTAGCTGGGTTAGGACCAGGTTTGATTTAGGCTGGAATTTAAATAAAGAATGGCTATTTGTTAATACCCATTAAAATTAGATAAATAATTAGTAAAAATAGCTAATAATCATATAAAATGAAATTAAGGCTAAATAGGTGAAATTAAGGTAATTAACTAAATAGGTGAAATTAAGGCTAATAACTTTTGAATTAAAATGGCATAAAATGTACAATTAGGCTATAATTGCAAGATTATTGTAATTATTGCCAAATAATGCCAAATTGACTAATTTGTGCAATAATCAAATCCTAGTAGGATTAAAAATGATATATTGCTGGAAAATATTTTGAAGTTATTTATAATACAATTTATGAATAATTATTGAATATAAAAATACTTAATAAATTAGAAAAGAAGTTAATAAAAATATGAAAAATTATGGAAAAATATCAGTTATTATAAAGAGTGATTTTGAAGGTATATATGCAAATTTTAAAATAGTTCGAGGAAAAATTGGATATCAACAGCTGCCAATATTTATTCGGGAAGGATGAAAGAGTTGTCGGGTAAAGACATCATGGCCAATTTTGACCGAGCTAAGCGGTTCGAAGAGGATTAGGCCGCACCCTGGTTTCTGAGTTGCCTACATATCCCTGGTTTTACAGGAATCGGGCCGTATGTAGTTCAGGAGTCATCGGCGAACCATACCGATGGAGCTTTTTACAAGAACAGACGCAACATATAGGTGTGATTAAATAAAGTGCTTACGGGGTAATTAGGAGAACTGGAGCGGGATCACTCCTGCCGGGACAGTTGTTGCTTGTCGGGTTACCTGCAAATGAGTAATACAAGCATATCGTGCATAATTTAAACAAGATGCAAATTCCTGTTGGACTATGAATGTTTTCTTTGGACGGTTAAGGATGACGTCTTTAGACCATGATGTCCTGGGCCATGAATTGCTTGATGCAGGATTCGCAGACCATGAAATGATGTTCTCGAGCCATGAAGATGGTGCCTCTGAATGATGAAGCCTTTTGATAAGTTGGCGTTATTTCAGCCCATGAAGATGCAATAGTATGATACTGACAGGACAGAGCTTAGTCTTGCGAATTAAAGGGGCAGAGCTTAGCCCAAAAGGAAAGCGCAGTAAATAATGCTAGAGGCATTGGTTTCTTTTGAGAAGTAAATGGGAGGCAGCGTTTAGCCTCGGAAGGCAGAAAGGTAGCCTTATGCTATATGAGAATGCAGATGGAGGTAACGTTTAACCTCGGAAGGCAGAAAGGTTGCCTTATGCAATATGCAGATGCAGATGGAGGTGGCATTTAACCTCAGAAGGCAGAATGGTAGCCTTATGCAAGATTAAGGAAGGACAACAAAAATTCTTAGATGGTGTTAAATTGCGGTAGAGCATTATGATAATGAAGCATCGTTTGTGCTGATAATAAATGTTGGCATGTGCGATGAGTTTGAAGAACGATGTCTGTCCTTTGAGCGGATAATAAGTTTTGGGGCTTTTGCAATTTTGTGCCTGCATCCAATGAAAGATCGTGAGTTTTGTAAAGGGGGAAGGTTAGTTCGAATTCCCGCAGGCTCTGCTTGGCTCAATTGCTTGATCATGATGATACTATCTGTATCATTGGGTAGCGTTCACTAAACAAGCTGCTTCACAAAAAATAAATATGCATGATTTGGTAAAAGTATAATATATAATCTAAAATAGTTTTAGATGAACCGACGACATGACACGGCTCGAGACATTTCAACCTATCCTGCCGCAGAATTTTGAGGGTCCTCCTCAAAATTCTACCCCAGTTTGCTGGGTGGATGCCTCCGACTGCTGCTTGTGCGGCAATTGGCTGAACTTGCTTCAGAATTTTGGGGCTCCTCCTAAAAATTCTGCCCAGTTGGCTGGGTGAATGCTTGTGGACTGCTGCTCGCTTAAGAATTTTGAGGGTCCTCCTCAAAATTTTGCCCCAGTTTCCAATTGCGGGGAAAAATAGATTTTGATTGAATTGTGACCGAACCCACAGGACTGCCTACGTATCCCCTCTTAAATGGGAATCAGGTCAAGCGTAGTTCAATTTACATCACTGAGAAAGCATAAAGATTACACATAGTAGCTCTTGACTGCATCTGAATTGATCGGTTTCGGCCAAACTTCTCCGTCCATTTCTACAAGTATGACTGCTCCTCCTGTCAGCACTCTATGAACCATGTACGGACCTAGCCAGTTGGGAGAGAAATTCCCCTTGGCTTTATCTTGATGCGGAAACATTTTCTTTAACACTAGCTTCCCTGGTGTGAATCGTCTCGGCTTGACTTTCTTGTTGAAGGCCCTGACCATTCTATTCTGATATAGTTGACCATACTCTTTTAGAAACTCTATGTATTCTTTCTTTTCTGATGGTGACAAATGAATGCTGATGCAAGTCTCCTTGATATTTTCTGAATCACCCAGGTTGATAACTTCAGTCTCATCTAGGTTGGACTTAGGTATGTTCTCAAAGTTCTCAACTTCTTTGACAATCTCATTACGTATGTCGTATTCGTCTGAATCAATGTCCGTTTGCTGCGTTGTCTCATTGCATGTCACAGTCATCGGTTCATCAAGACAAGTAATAGTAATGTTGTATAAATAAATAAAGTAATGATAGAAAACAATAACAAGAAATATCGGACTCGTAAGCGAAATTTAGAAGATGCTTTGATGAATTGAATAACTGTTTTGAACATTGAAGATCTTATTGCAGAAATTGAAAAATGTTTGAAGAGGAAAATCATTTAGTGAATAAAACAATAAATAATGCTTGTTTTAGCCTTGCTACCCTGAGGCTCGTCAGGCCTTCCTCCCCCTCCTTCTCGAGAACAACATAGCAATCCATATCCTCGTCCTCTAGGAACTAACTCCTCATCACTGCAAGTGCTTCTTCTTTGTCTGATCCGTAAATAATGTCGGCCTGCTTGAAAGTCTGCTCATTATGAGATATCGGCTGCTCCAAAGGGTAATAGGGACCGCGCCAAGGTGGCGACCAGTCGTTGAATTCCATCCAAATGTACTCATACCCCAGACCGAAAGTGGTACCATGTTTGTTGAGCTTTGTGGGCTTTGTGATCCCTTGGAGGTTCTTACCGAGCCCTTTGCCTGGCTCATATACTTTCAAGTTCGGGATGCACTCAATCCTGCTATCCCACCACTTGTCCTTGTCGATAGCATTGACCCTCTCAATGTTGTGCTAAGTTCCCCCGCCTATCTTCCTTTTTCCGTCAATCACCGGAATAGTTTGACGACTATAAATCGGGTTGCTACCGTCACCATGAATAACCACCTCTTGGCAGTTCCACTAGAATTTTACCGCCTGATGTAGCGTTGATGCTACGGCCCTAGCAACATGAATCCAGGGTCGTCCCAATAATAGGTTGTAGGATGCTGGAACATCTATAACCTAGAAATCCACTTCGAACCAAGTCGGTCCAATCTGCAGACATAGACTGATCTCCCCCATGGTGGACCTCTGAGAACCGTCGAAGGCTTTCACATTGATCGCTCCATCCTTTATCTCATGTAGCCCTTTACCCAATTTCTTGAGTGTTATGAACGGACAAATGTTAATACTGGAACCTCCATCGATCAAGATCCTTGTGATGAAATGATCTTCACATTGCACGGTGATGTGCATCGCTTTCTTGAGCCCCAATCCTTCAGGTTGTAGCTCGTCCTCATGAAAAGTGATTTTGTGACTTTCCAGTACCTGGCCTATCATATTGGCCATTTCCTCGCTAGTGATGTTGTTTGGCACATATGATTCACTCAACACTTTCAACAAAGCATTTCTGCGTGTTTAAGAATTCTGTAGCAAAGAGAGGATGGATATCTGTGACGGTGTCTTGTTCAGTTGGTCGATGAATGAATACTCTTTAGACTGTACCTTTCTCCAAATGTCACCGGGACCCGTTTCGATAAGGGGAGGCCGGTTGGCAGCCTACTTGCTTGATTCGGCCAGATGCTAAAGGGTGAAGACCCTACCAATTCTCGTCATACCCTGTAATGCGACAGCCGCTTCAGACCTGACCTTACCTATCCTTCTTGCCTCGGCAGTATAGTCCCAAGGGATAGCGTTTGAAAAAAAGGGCGGTGTAATTGACATTGCCACCGGAATTGGTGCATCAATCTGTACTTCAAACAAAATTTGTGTTTGGGGTGGCAAGACTACGACCTCGAATGGTGCCGGTGCATTTGATTGAGATACAAACTCAACATCAATTGGCACAGGTGACTTTGCAGGTGATGCTGCTTCAAACTCAAATGGTATAGACATATTCACCTCAACGTCCTCAAATGGTTGAATCTGGACTATGATTCGTTTGAGAGTGACGGTAGGTTTCTTTGGGTCATCGCCTTCTGCGATCAACCCGATTGATCCCTCGGGATCCCAATCATCTTCTATTTCAATCATATGGATACCTCCACCTTTATGGTCTAGCAAAGGATTGTTGCAGACTTTTGGTGCGGGTGTTTTGCCACAATAATGTTGTTGTGAATGAGAGCCTGTATTTTGTCCTTCAGAGAGAGGCATTCTTCTATGATGTGTCCTTTCATGCCGGAATGGTATGCACGGGATTTGTTTGGGTTAACCCACTAAGAAGGGCTCTTAGGGGTGTCATGAGGGATAGGTGTGACATAACCAGCAGCTTTGAGCTTCTCATACAGCTGGTCAATGGGCTCGGCTATGGCAGTGTATTGATTTGGATGGCGGAGGTAAAAATTGGGACGAGGTCTAGGGAAGTTTTGGCGTGCATGGAGTGATTGGTAATGGGATGGCTGGGAATTATAAGTGTGGTACACGGGAGAGGGTTGTGAGTATCTGGGCGAAACAGGTTGATATGTGGGTGGTGGAGATTGGTAGGTGGGCGGTGGAGCTTGGTAGGAAGGTGGTGGAGCTTTGTAGTTCGGTGAGGGTGCTTGGTTGTCTGGTGAGGGCTGGTAGGAAGGTGGTAGAGCTTGGTATATGAGTGGAGGTTTTGGATAAACTTGGTATTTTAGTGGGGACTTGGCTCTTTGTGCAATCATTATGGCTCCCACGTCTCTCCTCTTAGACACACCACCGAACTGTAAAGCCTTGTCAGTGGCTTGCAAGGCTTCAAAATTTGTAACCATACCGCTTTTAATACCTTCTTCAATCCGCTCACCCAACTTGATGATATCGGAGAACTTGTTGCCTTCAACTATCATTAACCGTTCATAATACTGTGGGTCCTGATCCTGGACAAAGAACTTGTGCATCTACTCTTCCTCTAGAGCAGGTCTGACTTTAGCAGCTTCAGACCTCCAGCGAGTAGCATACTCGCAAAAGGCTTCTGTGGGTTTATTCTTCAAATTTTGAATGTAGAACACATCTGGTGCGTTCTCTGTGTTGAATGTAAACCTTTCCATAAAGTCAGATGCCATGCTTACCTAGTTTGACCATCTCTTGGGGTCTTGGCTGATGTACCAAGATAGTGCGTCTCCCTTGAAACTCCTCATGAACAGCTTCATGCAGATTCTTTAATCCTTCCTAATTCCAACCAACTTGTCGCAATAGGTCCTCAGATGGACTCTCGGATCACCAGTACCGTCAAACATTTCGAACTTTGGAGGTTTGTACCCCTCGGGCAATTTGCAATCAGGTTGTATACAAAGGTGTTCATAATTCAACCCTTCAATTCCCTTGGTTCCTTCAACACCCTAGACTCGGCTGTTCTGTTTCTTTATCTCCTCAGCCAGGTTCTTGATAAGTAAGTTCTTTCCATCATACTCGGATGCCTCTGACATAGGCAGAGTGGAGTGGGTCACGGTTTCCACATAGATGGGATTGTTATAGGTGGTGAAATGGTCCTTTGCGGGGTTTTGAGGTTCTGGGATGAGTAGTGAAGTGTTATTTGAGGTGTGGAAACCATTGCACTGCGTCAGGAGATTTTTGTTCTTTGGGGGAGTGACGTGATGGTGAGGTGCAAAATGATTTTGCTGTCTTGGGATATTCCGTGGAGGCGCGGTGTTTTGAGCATTTGGAAGGTTGATGTCGGGGACGTTGAGGGAAAATGAGAGATTGGCCAGATTTCGGACTTGATAGAGTTCTTACTGAAACTTCAGCAATTTCTGTTCAAGTGGTGACATGCTTTCATGTAGGACCTGAATACCTCGGCCATCAGTGGCCTCTACCCCTTCAATTATATTCTCCTTTCTGGTGCCGCTGGACTCTTCCATCTTACTTTTGCCTTTGTCTTTTCCCTTAGGAGGACTAGGAGAAGTAGGTGGAGGGCCCTTGGATCTTGTGCGATAGGCTGATGATACAAGAATGCACGAACAAACCTTTGGGGAGGGGAACAAGAAAAAGAAATAAAAACAAAAGGTAACCAAGTCAGTGAGGATTACGAAAAGAATATTGCGGTATTTAAACACATAGTGCGGAAATTTAAAACGCTTCCTAAGTTGGAAACCTCTTTGTGCCAGAGGTAGGCCTGGCGACAAATTGATTTAGAGAACTGAAAATGTTAAATGCCACATTTTATTGATAAGTCAAATGGACATATCCCAAAACGATAGACGAAAAATAAAAGTCACTAATAGCCATTGGCCTTATTACATTGATAGAGAAAAATAAAGACATTCCTATCTACTTGGTCCCAGAAGGACCTTCCCCAGACTCAGTATTCTTGCTTTCCTTGTACAGTTTTCCAAGCTCGCAAAGTCCCAGCATCAGGTAGGTTCTGGCTAGATATCCTCCTTCAGCTCCATCAGCCTTTTGACAGGAGAGATGGTAAGTTACCCAAGTGTTTCCTGACGATAGTTTTGTCGCAAGAGTGCAAATCCTCCCATCAACTCAATAGTCTTGGGTGGATATTGGAGACCATGCCGAATTCCACGACTATAAATAAGGCGCTTGTTGGGAGGCAACCCATCCTTTATATCTTTTATTTTTTATTTTTTTAAGTGTGGAGTTCTTTTTTGTTTTTATTTTGCAGGGTAGGGGAAGTATGAGTACCCAAAGTTGAAGCTGAGGGTCATGTTTGAGCTTAAGTGTGTGGTCATCCCAAATCTAAAGATTGAGAATCATGTCCGAGCTAGGCCCGAGAGGGTCTCAGGGAGTATTTCTCACCCTTGTTTTAATGTTTTTCTTTGTGATCATGCATCGAGGAATATGCAGAACATAAGTGAGGGTGGGGAAACTACTTCCTGAAGTGACGTGTAATTGTATAAAATTATTATTATTTTTTAGTTAAGAAATGAAAAGAAAAATAAAAATAGAAAAAGCTCGGATTTTCCCAACGATGGATCTGTTGGACAATTTTCTTGAGGGATAAAGTCTGATTTAAAAACACCAAAAAGATTTTTTATTTTTTTATTAGGGTAGGTAGGTATATCCCTTGATTTTTCTTTGGGCACCGGTTCTTTTCCAAGGGTGTAGCTCGAACCGGGCACTTTAAAATTAATTTTTTTAGAGTAGTTAGGAAGAAACTAAGTAACTTAGAGATACCCAGTGACATGTTTGGTGTTGGCATATTAGGTTATGACATACATTCTACTTTCCCTTGTATTTGGTTTGACATGTGATACCTGAGTAAAAATAGATAGCCTATTTTGTGACGCCTTAGCTTAGTTGCTTGACTTGTATGCTACATAGTGTAATATTGCTCAATTCTCTCAATTTTGTGTGCTTGCTTGACTTGAGATTTGAATAAAACCATTGTGATTGAGTCATGTGGAATGTGTGACTGAGGTTTAGTGATTTTCTATGCTATCCTGTGTAGTCTAGAACTTTCACTGTGTGTTAATCGAAGCGAAATTGTAGGTTATGCTAGTCTAGGGGATGACGTAGGCATTTTTCTTGTTTGATCATGGATGTGCTTGTCACATAAGCATTAAATTTTCCATTGCTAACCTCTTTGAGCCTTCTGACCTTTTATTTGGTACCCACATTACAAGCCGTACCCCTATTTTGTTGTTAAATTGAGATTTTTTGCACTTTTTCCTCCTACGACACTTAGCCGCTAAAATAAGTAAGGTGAGATATTGGGGAATAGCTTTTGAGTGGAGCCATGGAAGGGCCCGTTGGTGCACTAAAAATTGTATTCAAAAGCCACTAGCCATTGAATCTTCATGTATGGAGTGTGTGTAGGAAAGAAAGAGAAAAAAATTATAGTAAAAGTATGTACAAAAAGATACACACCTCCAATTTTTATTAATTTGTGCTAGTGAAAATATAGAAGCGCTTAATTGAAAAAGGTCTATGTTGAATATGAGTTGTGGTGAGGGAATTGATTGAGAAGAATATGTTTTGATTTGTGAAGGTAGTGTATTAAAGTGCTTAGGAGGGTTAGTCACTATTCCTAAATATATCCTACCCGTCCCCTAGCCTACAATACAACCTTAAAAGTCCTAATTGATTCTAGATTTGGCTAACTTAAATTAGTAGGGATCTACACTAAGGGCAAGTTTATGGTTAGACCACGAGATGCATATGAATTCTTTGTGAGAGTGAGTGAATTTTTTTTCAATTGTGTGATGTCCTTAAATTATGTTCAAAAGCATATTTTAATGTGTGGACTAGTTATATTCACTCTTTTGTTGTTGGTGAGGGAACATGATCTCTTGAGCAATTGGTAATGTTGTAAACTTTCTTGTTGGGTGATTGCGTTAATTGAGAGAGCTTAGTGGTAACAAGTTGAATCTTGAGGTTTGGTGGTTGCAAATAGGTTGTTGGTATGATTGAGTAAATTGTTATTCTTGGGCATGTTTAAAGAAGGGGAAGAATGTGAAATTTTGTTGTTCATATTTGATTGCCGGTATCGATCATAGTCAAGGGGTAAGGTGTGTGATTGAAAAGTAAAATACTCCTTGATAATGAACTTTGTACGTGTTGAAGGGTAGTAGATTGTCCCATTGCTCGAGGACGAGCAAGAGTCTAAGTGTGGGGTGTTGGTGTTTAGCTTAAACAGTATATATTTATATGTATATCGCCTCATATTTTACTTTTGTTTCGTGAGTTTTAGATGTTAATTGTGATGATTTATATTAATTTGAAATTTTTTTATCTGTAGGAATGATTCGAGATCAATTGGGGGAAAAACGAGCGAAATTAGAGCAAAAACGGGCGAACCGGACAAAGAGCGATTTTGGGCGGCACAGGCAGGGCTGGGCGCCACCTGTGGCGCTGGAGGCAAAAAGTTTATTGGGGCAGCTCCCGGCGCTACCCAGGGCGCCGGTGACGAGAGTTTTTTCTATTTTGCCCGGGACACGGTTATTTCGGCCCTAGACCTACTCAACACGTATAAAAGAAAGTCTAAGCTTATTTTTGAGGGAGTCACGCCACTTCGGAGGAGATATACACACGGAATTTCTAGGGAGTGAAGGAATCTCAGTTTTCTTCATCTTTTTCTAGTATTTACAATTAATTCAACACTTATGCAATTGTTTGATTTTAGCATGGGTGACTAAACACCCATTGTTCTGGGGTTGTGATTTAGCCATGAATATTGTTATTCGACATTAGTTTAACCTTGATTTTAATTCACTCAATATATGGTTGTTTCTTCAATTCTGTGTTTAATTACTTAATTGTTTGGCCAGCAGTTAGGTTCTATATACTATCTATGCTATGCTTGGGAAAGCTGTGCATAGATTAGAGAAGAATTGAAGAGAGCGCAATCTTAACCCTTAAGGGGAGCGGATTTGTGGTTAGGATAGGAATATACCTAGTCACCTTGCTTAATTAAATATCGTAATCTTAATGCGTTCTAATAGATTAATTTCATAGGAATATAGGCATTAATCTATTGAGAATAGTCGAGTAGTTCTCCGGGAGAAGGCTATGAGAGAAACTATCGATTAATTAGCAACTATGAGTGAATTATATGAAAGGGAGAGTTAATTAGAATGCAATACGATTGGTGAATTGATCACAACCCTAGAATATTTGTCTCTACTAAATACACAACAATCAACTCGTTACTTGATTTTTAGTTATTTCTTAGAATCATCGTATAGCATAGTTACATTATTGTATGTTTATTTTGGCTTGATTAAATAACAATTATAGTTAATTAGTGAATAGTCTAACAAGTCTCTGTGGGTTCGTCACTCGATTTATCATTATATTACTCGTATGACCACATATACTTGCGTGTGCGTTTGGGACCAACATAGTGTCGCCTCTTTCTTGATTTTTCCATATTCTTTCAAGCATTCCCTACAACTTGGACTCAGTTGAAGAACCTTCCTTATAATGCGAGGAGTTAGAGTATTTCCCCTTTGGTGGAACATAGGGGTTTGAACTCCGATTTGCATTGTTGTTGTTGTTGTTTCTCCAATTACCTTGACTTGACCCACCTTGATCATTGCTCCACTGTTGATGTACTTGCCCTTGCAGGTTTGGCCTCCATTGATTTTGTTGGAGATAACCACCTTGAGAATTATGGACATAGTTTTCTTCCTCGCACTCTTGATTGACCATGGGCTGCATGTCTTCCACAACATTTACCTTCTTTGTTTGACTTTATGTGAACATCTTGGTTAACACATTAATGCTGGTGGCAAGACCAACAATCACTTTTTCTCTCTCTTGGTTCTCCTTAATCATGTTGGTCAGGGAGTGAGTACCGTATACAATTCCACCCGTGGTATTTTCCGAGTGCCAATCTTGGTTGTGCTCGACCATCTTGTCTAGAATCTGTGTAATCCTTGGGAATGTTTTGTCCATGAAAGATCCATGTGCCACATTTTTAGCTATGGATTGGTTTGGTGGATCCAAACCCATGTAAATTTTCTCCAACAAGATTACATACGGAAAACCATGATTTGGTGACCTCACTAGGTATAGCTTGAAACAGTCCCATGCCTTATGTAAGTGTTCTCCTGGTAGTTGTTTGAAGAAGAAAATTTTGTCTCTGAGCTCGAACTTCTTGCTTTGTGGGAACCATTTGGCTAAGAAATCACAGACGAGTTCAGTCCAAGAGAGTATGGAATGAGGAGGTAGATTTTGAATCCATTTCCTCGCCTCTCCAGCTAATGAGTACTTGAATACCCGCAGTCTCAGGGAATCATCTATCACATTGTTCTGCTTCCCTGACGCTATTCCTGTAATAGGATCACCCTTGGTCAAATTATTGCATGAAAGCGCTAGTGTGGGACGTGATTAATGCGCCTTAAACCTCTCTCTTGAAACATAGAATTTTTTATTGGAGCCTTAGCACGTGAACCCATAGGAACAGGGCCCTTCTTCATTGCAAAAAAGCTGATGAATTATCATCACATCAGTAGGCGCAGAAAGCAAATCTTGGTATTGACTTATTGAAAATCTCTTTGAGATTGCTTAGACAAATCTTTTTTTGCATTTCACACACACCCAAGAAGTTCCTAAGATATTTTGTTAGATCATCATCAGTTAAATTTTTGAATAATCCCTCTGCCTTGAGCATTAGGATTAAACTATGTTCTACCTTGAATGTAGCAACATCAACTCGCGGAGGGACAATGGTGTTTGTATCCTCAATGTATTCCTCGATATCCGCAAAAGTAATATCTTCTTCCTCAAACTCGGCCATGTATACCTAGCACACCAAGCAAAGCAAGCAAAGTGTGATGGTACAAAAAAGATGTAAAGTAAAGCACACACTAATTAGTCCAAATACACTACTAAAAGTAAATGGACACGGTCGCATCCAATATAAATTACCCAACTATGAGTCGGGACGAATCCCACAGAAAAAAATAAATAGGCGATTAGGAATGTAAGAAAATTATCACTTATTGTGCAATGACAAACACTTAGAATTTGATTGTGAAAATGTTTATAACTAAATGCGAAAATGTAAACTAACCTAGAAAGCAAGTAAAATGATCAATGGCTCGATACATACTCCTAACAAACTCTTTGGCAACCTCCCTCAGATTCAATGGCGGGGTCATTCCATCCTTATTGCTTCAAACTCGAGGATTATCGTATCAAGATTACTCATCTTGAGAATAAGACATAGTGAGGAAATTACCTCTTTATCTTGAGCTCTACCACACCATCTAGAGTATCATAGAAGGGTGAAATTCCTAAATTTCCAAGTAGCCTCTTAATTATAGATGTCGTCGACAACACACTGATAAGAAGGACTCTACTAGACGCAGCTCTGAGACATCCTAGGACACTTTAAAACCATAGGTTCTGATACCAAGTTTGTCACGCCCCAAAATCGAGAAGTGCGACTGGCGCTCAACCGAGTAAACCCGACTGAGCAATCCTGTTAGAGTTCATTCTACCCAAATTCATTTTTGAATAAAGAGGAGATGTACTCCATTAATCATACTTTATGAATATTTTATTAACAACTTCCATTTTGTTTCTATTAGCAGTTTCAACCATAATATCCAAAATATTGGAATTTTCCTAGATATGATGAAAAGCATACATGACAAATACCAATATTTCTAATTTAATTTCCTATATCAAACACCACCCACAACCTGTCTACGGAGCCTCTAAATACAACTGAAAAGTAATGTGAAAATGTCGGAGTAAAGGCTCCGGCTATACCTCAAAATACAGAGTACATGAAAAGAAAATTACATATGACCCCGAAATGAACTGGGGCTTACCAAGTCGGCTGAAAAGAAGATGTGCCACTAACTGCAACGAGCAATGCCTGCTATGGAACTATCTACATCCATTTAAAGGTGTAGCGCCCCGGGCAAAAGGATGTTAGTACTGTCGAATAGTACTAGTATGTGAAGCTAATAATAATCTTTCAAAATAGAATAATCATACAAGAAAAGGAAAGGCATATAAACAATCCAATCACAATCAATAACATAGAAATGCCCAAGTACAACCTAACGATTGTCAACATACGGAAGTAACACACATCTCCTTAGAAAGATCAATAATGATTAATAAGAATTAGAGAATTCAATGAGAAACATAAGAACCATCACAACATCAATCAAGGAATCACACAAGATTTCAAGAGAATCATTTTGAACTTTAGCTTGGCCATCACTAGCATAAACATATCATTATTCACACCACCACTGTACTGGTACACGGAGTCCAATCATTAATCGATCGGCTAGGTCGTCTCCCTTTGAGACATGTTTCCACAACACGAATTTCTGTTTCAATTCCAATTGAGCTCATAGCACAACACCACCATGTGTGCGGCATGGTGTCCGATCACAACCCGATCGGCTAGGCCGTCTTTCTCAAGATGTCCAGATTTTATCATTCGATTCATTTCTCATTTCACGCTCATGTTACAATTCTGAAACTGCTAGTGGCCCCAATTGTTATTTCATACTCGGCACTTGGCCCCATTTCATAATTCAGGTCCTCTCCTCATTTTACACGTCGATACCACTTTCACCAACAAGTATCTCAATTCAGTCACGTCAAGTACACATAAGACCAAACACGAATAATGGGCATATATAGTCTTTCACATTCTTCGGCAATTAAACACATTTTCTTATAACACAAATACTTCACCAAATAACAACACATTATTAGGGGAGCAGTGGAATGCATATAATACATAAGGCCTTATCACACGAATACGTTTGAATTATTTTTTATTTTATCACTCAAGGTTAACACTTACACCAATTGTGAGGGAGGCTCATGGAGGTTCTATTTCCAAGAAGAATGGGTTTTAGCCATACATACCTAAAATAGCTTTTAGGAAAATTCCACTTTTAGAAGTTCTCTTAAATAGTTCAGTCGAGGCTCGTCTCGTAATCTATTTAAAATATGTATTTTCTCATTTTATGGGCCTCGCTAGGCACAAGTATATATGTTATCCACACTCTATTTTCCCAGTTTATTTAATTCTCTTTCAATTATCTTTATAGTTTATCATCGACTAAGCATACTCAATCAATGTATTTAGTACACATACTTGCAATTAGGAGTATTGAGCACACCGAGTTTTCTTCACCTAATTAGTATACCAGTATTCATTAAAATTACCACTCGAGACTAGGCCATATTAACAAGAAATCCTTACTTTAAACATCTATTACTCAATATAAGGCTCGTTTGAAAGAATCATGTTATGAGTTTATAGGGGGGTAACCCGAAACAAAGAGATGTGGGATTTGAGGCCAATAATACTTAAACTTGCGAAAACAACATGGAATTCAATTTGGAGAGCTAAAGATTAGCTAACATACCTTGCTTGAGCTTTTTCTTAAATTACTACAATGTTCCAAATATCCTACCAATCCCCAATCTATTTTGAGATATAACAAAATTTAACACAAATTAGGAAAATATTCATAGTCTTAGCTCGTTTGAGCGTCCCATCAAACACTAAGTGTGCATTAAGTCTTTAAGGTCCTTTGGTAGAGTATTTCATCAATCTTCAACCCATCCTTACATATGTTTAGCGCAACAATTTTCCTATACCCGTTGATAACACATGCAAGCAAGATAACAACTCCAATACCCACAAACTTTCTTGGTAATTACCCATCTTTAGCTAAAATTCGAAATTAGGGAGTTAGGGTGTAGAATCTTACCTCAAGGATGAAGATCTAGTGTTGTTTCCTTGTTAATATTCAAAGATTCGTGTAAGAATTGAAGGATGCTTTAATGAAAATCACTTCCTCACTCTAGGGCTCCCTCTCTCACTCTAAAACATCAGATGTTTTGCTAAAAAATGACCCATTGCGTGTATTTAACAAAGTTGGGTCGGGTTATAAAGATAGAAGAATGGATAATCCAAATGTTTTGGACCGGGCTAAAGATCTAACGTCGCCAGTCTAAAGCCTTGTCCAGCCTGGCTTTAGCTTGGCCTCGCCAGCCTAAAGCCTGGTCCTGCCTGGTTTTTTTCTGGCTAAATCTTGGTCTAGCCATGACGAAATTTTTCAACTCCCCAGCGCATTTTTCAACCTAAAACTCCGAAAATACAATGCATTAGCCCACTTTGACACCACAAAACCTTAAATTACATAATGAATTTTTTCGGGGCCTTACATTCTCCCCCTCTTAGGTTTATCGCCCTCGAATGAGAAGTAGAGTCTTCCCCAATCAATTGACCTAATATATCTTTTTTCTCACCCACCTCAAGTCCCTAAATTTTGACTAACTCCTAAATTTTTCAGAAATCTCGGCAACGTCTCCTTTGTAACTAGGCCTATCCACCTGCCAAAGAACCACCAAAACTATCCTAACAATACATCCACAACTCGACAAAGCACCACAATGTATATATCAATAACACTAATCTCAACATTACAAGAACTACATTATCATAATGATACTCGGACATGGACTGTAAATTTTTAAAACATAACACCTAGAAGGTACCTTTCAAATCAAAACCAATTGTTATACAATCAAGAGAAAATATTTTCTTTCCACGACACTTTCGGCCTTCAAGGTGGCCTCTTAGACTTACAGACTTCGCCATAACACATTCAAGGGAACAATCCCAACTCCCAAACTTACCTAACAAGGATTAAAAATAGATACCTCGCATAAGCTAAATATCCATTAACTTCACCTTCAATAGTTCCACGAGAATTATTCACAAAGTATCTCCAACTATCTTCCTAGACACATGCACTTGAAAATACATGGTACATAGGGAACAACGGTGGGAAGACATCATACTCAAAGCGCGGCCTAATGTAAACTACAATTATTTCACCCTCATTATCAATTAACATAACATCTTCAGGGTGAAAATATTTAGAATAACCTGTTCACCCTCCTAAATTCTAAATCTCTACGCGACCACCCACACTAAACCTTTTATGACCTTCAACGATTACTCTAAGATGTACTATCATAAATTGACCATAAAATTACATCGAATATATGTGATCATGGGGTGAAACTTCCTCTTTGACATGTTTGAACCTTCAATACCCAATAGATTTAATGCAATGAGGAACAACGTGGTTCAAGATTGGGATGGAATTATCCAGGAATCCATTAATGTGCTGAGCAGAGTACTTCATGAGGTTATATGCTAAGAGACGCGAGGATTACTACTAACAATGCTGACATGGTTAACCATTATGACGACATCAATCATTAGACAAATGAAGCATATAGGTAACTAGCACGCATTGATAAGGTGGGAACCATGTACGTGATCCTGAGATCTAAAAGAAGTGGGCCTTTATACACATGAGATACATGGGAGTCATGATCGGGAGGCTGAAGACGCTAGCATCAGTTATTCTTGGGATGCGAAGAGTTATGCAAGGGATAGTAACAATTGTTCCTTTCCATATATGACTTTCCCGACAATAGTAAGCTTTAAGGAGAAGTGGTCAAGTATGGTACACCGGTTGCCTTCTTGAGTGTAAGGAAGGTCAGTTTAGGTTCAAATGGTAATATTCTTGCAACATGGATGTGATAGAGATTTCAAAAGAACTACACGAAGTTGAATTATACTCTTAACATTAACTGGCACAAGGAAGCTATGCCACAAGCCCACGTGGATTGAAAAAGAAGTCAAAGACTTATGAGATGATCATAATTCAAACATATTAACCCTTCCCGACAATTGACCATATATGGGATAACTAAAGATGCGACAACTTGTCTTCCAAATCAATATGCTCATGATATGTGCAAAAATCTAAAAGCATCTAATCTCAATCTTTTACGAGTGAAACCACGTAGCTAGCACATCTTAATATTGGGATGAAATCAGGTATTAGCTAGAGGGGTTCTAATGGTTAACATGATGTTCCGGGGAGAAACACAAATAAAACTCCTATCCACCCAGGGAGGTGGAATGCCAAGGATAGAAAAACTCCCCGAACATGATAAGGACATAGTCAATGATTCTAGAATTCGACTGTGTAAAGACAACGAAACCCAACGAGACAATATAAAATAATCATGGGAGGTTTGCGGATGTTCATAATGAGTCCTCAATAGATTTTGACTTGAGAAGCAACCAGATGCTAATAAAAGACAGGAAAACATGAGAAGTAGGCGTTGTGGTATGATAACCCCCAAAGTTGCATTTGGTCTTGATGGAGAGCCTATTAAGGGTATTTAGAAAGGAAGTGTTATAGTGACACATAGAAGAACACATTCCCTCATAGTTATCAAACAAGTGTTGGGAAACTAGCACAATGAATTCACTAATTAAGGAACACAGTTAACACATGTTGCGGAGGTATAAAGAGAAAATAAACATTTATTATAAGATGGGAATGCTTCTGCTATATTAACTCCCAAACTGCAATACAAGACCACGTCACGAGCAAAAAAAAATGCTAGGAACAAGGTGAGTTACTTACTGTGGGATGTCCCAATTGGACACAAAGGTTATACTAAGATGGCGACACGAGACATTCATAGGACAGAGATGTGAGGATCTCAATTATTACAGAGACTTTATGCACACGGTGACCATTTCGATTGACATGCACTAATATGATAGGTGTTAAGATATTCTATTATGTTACTAGATAGTGAGAAGGTTTCATGATGATACTCGCAAGAGAGTAGCGTGACTGTTCAAATCATTGAAGCCATATACACCCGTGAGAAAAAAGAGCGAATCAAGAAGGATCAAAACACTAGGATGCTCTACATGGAACTTGACACCACATAGGTAAACTTTACGATGATGCATGTATATGCACAAGCGAGCATATATTTTCCATTTAAATAAAAGAGTCTATAAGAAATTCATCGGGTATAATCCCTTGTTGAGAATTTAGAAAGGAAAGTGGGACGTATTAATTCTAGAGTTATAACTCAATTCAAGGACATAATTATAGAACATAATTCCACAAGAGGATGTAAATAAGAGAATTTGGGATAGAGTGGATTCACGAATAATGCATCACATTCAAAGAGTAGGTGCATGAAATGTTTTTATGATTCAACATCTTGTTAAGACCATGTTTATGAGAACTCTTCAATATGGGTGCACATATACAACAAGCAAAAATCATGTGGTTTTCATAACGATATAGTAAGGATTGACTTACTTGGTAACTTTAGATTGTCGGGGCAATAACTTAACTGATGCCCCATGACTCCACATCTGTAACATACATTGGTACCATACTGATATACCACATGATCTGATGGTGCAATGACATTAATAATAACAAGGGTAATCCCCTTAGCAACAACTTATACCAATCCCTTCATGGCTCGATACATTCTCCTAACAAACTCTTTGGCAACCTCCCTCAGATTCAATGGCAGGGTCATTCCATCCTTATTGCTTCAAACTCGTGCATTATGGTATCAAGATTACTCATCTTGAGAATAATACATACCGATGAAATTAGCTCGCTATCTTGAGCTCTACCGCACGATCTGGATTATCAAAGAAGGGTGAAATTCCTAAATGTCCAAGTAGCCTCCTAATTATACATGTGGTCGACAACACACGGATAAGAAGGACTCTACTAGACAAGGCTCTGAGACATCCTAGGACACTTTAAAACCTTAGGCTCTGATACCAAGTTTGTCACGCCCCAAAACCAAGTAGGGCGACTGGCGCTCAACCGAGTAAACCCGACTGAGCAAGCCTGTTAGATTTCATTCTACCCAAATTCATTTTTGAATAAAGAGGAGATGTACTCCATTAATCATACTTTATAAATATTTATTAACAACTTCCATTTTGTTTCTTTTAGCAGTTTCAACCATAATATTCAAAGTATTACAATTTTTATAGATATGATGAAAAATATACATGCCAAATACCAATATTTCTAATTTAATTTCCTATATCAAACACAAACAAGAACCTGTCTACGGAGCCTCTAAATACAACTGAAGAGTAATTTGGAAATGCCGGCAACAAGGCTCCGGCTATACCTCAAAATACAGAGTACATGAAAAACAAATTACATATGACCCCGAAATGAACTGGGGCTCACCAAGTCGGCTGAAAAGAAGATGCGCCACTAACTGCAACGAGCAATGCCTGCGATGGAACTATCTACATCCATTTAAAGGTGTAGCGCCCTCGGCAAAAGGGACGTTAGTACTGTCGAATAGTTCTAGTATGTGAAGCTAATAATCATCTTTCAAAATAGAATAATCATACAAGAAAAGGAAATCCATATAAACAATCCAAACACTGCCAATAACATTTAAATGCCCAAGTGAAACCTAACGATTGTCAACATACGGAAGTAAAACACATCTCCTTAGAAAGAGCAATAATGCAATAAGGAGAATTCAAGAATTCAATGAGAAACATAATCACCATCACAACATCAATTAAGGAATCACACAAGCTTTCAAGAGAATTATTTTTAACTTTAGCTCGGCCATCACTATCATAAACATATCATTATTCGCACCACCACCGTACTGGTATACGGGGTCCGATCACTACCCGATCGACTAGGTCGTCTCCCTTGGAGACATGTTTCCACAACATAAATTTCTGTTTCAATTCCAATTCAGCTCATAGAACAACACCACCATATGTGTGGCATGGTTCCCGATCACAGCACGATCAAGATGTCCAGATTTTATCATTCGATCTCATTTCTCATTTCACCCGCACGTTACAATTATGGAACCACTAGTGGCCCCAATTGTTGTTTCATACTCGGCACTTGGCCCCATTTCATAATTCTGGTCATTTCTGCATTTTACACGTCGATACCACTTTCATCAACAAGTAACTCAATTCAAGCACGTCAAGTACACATAAGAGTAAACACGAATAATGTGCATATAGTCTTTCAGATTCTTCTCCAATTTAACACATTTTCTCATAACACAAATACATCACCAAATAACAACACATCATCAGGGGAGCAGTGAAATGCATATAACACATAACGCCTTATCACACGAATACGTTTAAACGTTATTTCTTTTTTCACTCAAGGCTAACACTTACATCAATTGTGAAGGAGCCTCATGGAGTATCTATTTCCAAGGAAAAGGGGTTTTATCCATACACACCTCAAAGAGCTTTTAGGCAAATTCTACTTTTAGAAGTTATCTTAAATAGTTGAGTCGAGGCTCGTCTCGTAATCTATTTCAAATATATATTTTCTTATTTCACAGGCCTCGCTAGGCACAAGTATATATGTTATCCACACTCTATTTCCCCATATTCTTTAATTCGTTTTCAAGTATCTTTATAGTTTATCATTGACTACGCACACTCAATCAAGAAATTTAGTACACATACTGGCAAGTAGGGGTATTGAGAACATCGAGTCTTCTTCACCTAATTAGTATACCAGTTTTTATTAAAATTACCACTCGGGACTATGCCATATTAATAAGCAATACTTACTTTAAACATCTATGTAACGACCCGACCGGGCGTTTTGAGATCTAGTGCGTCGTTCAGCAGTTGGGAGTCATGAACAAATTCACTTCGGGTATTGTGACTTGTGTGTATGGTCAGAGTTGAAATTCATGAGGTTCCGAGTTAAATTGAAAGGAAAATTCTCATTTTAGAAGCCTTAAGTTGAAGAAATTGAGTAAGAGTGGAATTTTGAATAAACGACCTCGGAATCAGGATCTGAAGCTTCCAGCAGGTTCATATGATGATTTTGGACTTGGGCGTATGTGCGGTTCGAGATTTTGATAACCCGAGAGCATTTCAGTGTATATTGTGGAAGTCAACATTTTTGAAGAAATTTAATGAGTTTGTCTTGAAGTGAATTTCAATAATATTAATGTCCGTTTTGGATTATGAGTCTAGGAATAGCTTCGTATGGTGATTCTGGAGTTCAGAGCGCGATCGGAAGTGAATTAGGATGTCCCGAGGTCATTTGGCTAAAGATAGAAATTTGAAGGTTTTTGAGAAGTTTGGCCGAGAGTTTGACTTTTTGATATCGGGTAAGTATTCCAATTCGAAAGTTGGAGCAGGTCCGTAATGTCGAATATGACTTGTGTGCAAAATTTGGGGTCAATCGGACGTGATTATATAGGTTTCAGCATCAGATGTAGAAGTTTAAAATTTCAAAGTTCATAAAGCTTGAATTGGAGTGCGATTCATGATTTCGACGATGTTTAACGTGATTTGAGGCCTCGAGCGAGTTCGTATAATATTTTGAGACATGTTGGTATAATTGGTTAAGGTCCCAAGGGTCTTAGGTGGATTTCGGAAGGTTAACAGAATGTATTTCGGACAAGAAAAAGAAGGAAAAATTGCAGAAATTTCTGCTGCACTTTCGGACAGCAATTTATGCACCGACGAGCTAACTTTGGAATAGTATATATAAGAATCTATAAGGAATCTGAAAGTTTTCAAAACTTGAAATTTGTATATCTCGAAGTCTAGTTTTCAGAACGTTACACCATTTGTCATTTGGTGTTTTGTGAGAAATGTTATAACCGATTGAATATGGCTGGTGGAGCAGTTTCGCCAGAACTTTCTGATGCATGGAGCCGACTTTAGAAGCTCATATATCGGGATATATAAAGAGTTATATGTTGTACAACCTATCAAATTAAATATCGTTGAGTATAGTTTCTAATCTTCAAACCGTTTGTTATTTGGATATTTCTACAAGAAGTTATGGAGGTTTTAACAGAAGGTGTTCAACAAGGGAAAATTTTTAATAGGATGTACAACCTGTACAGCACAAGTGCAAGGTACACCTCGATGAAGCACGAGCAGCTTCTTTAAACACGAATTTTGGCTATTTCTTTCATTTAGCTTGGATGATTTTGGAGAGCATTTCAAGGGGGATTTCATCAAGCATCAAAGGTAAGTTGTTTCTACTTATTTCCAAGTTAAATAGAAGATTTATTACATAGATTTGATGTGAGAAATTGGAAAAAATGTGGGGAAATTGCAAGAAAACCTAGAATTGATAAAATTTGATTTTAGCCACGAATTTAGCATGCATATTGGAATAAATTGTGTGATTGAACTAGTAAAGTCTAGGGTAGAGATTATCTTCAAGAAATTTCGGAATCTGGACACGTGGGCCCGAGGGTTGTTTGGTTAGTTTGGGGGCGTTGTGCATCCATTGGAGTCGTCGGAAGGGCTTGGAAGCGGGTGTTGGAATTTCGGAGCGAGGTAAGTCTCCTTTATAACTTTGTGAGGGGGAATCGTCCCCCTAGCTGAATTAATTCAGTATATGATATTATCTTCGGGGGCTACGTACGCACGAGGTGACGGGAGTCCGTGCGCAGCTACTATTATGCCATGTCCGAATAGCCTGGATTCGCCAGCCTAAAGCTTGGTCCAGCCTGGATTTAGCCTGGCGTCGTCAGCCTAAAGCTTGGTCCTGCATGGCTTTATCCTGGCTAAAGCCATGACGAAAAATTTGAACTCCCCAGCGCATTGTTCAACCCAAAACTCCGAAAGTACAATGCATTAGCTTACCTTGACACCACAAAACCTTAAATTACATATTGAAATTTTTCGGGGCCTTGCACTTTCCAACCCTAAATTATATTTTCCAAAATTAATTTGAAGTTAATGGGCGAGTCCTAGGGTTAGCTAATCCCTTTCGAAACATTAAAGAACAAGAATAATTGAAGAAACAATAACTCACTTCATATTAAATTAAAATTGTTCAATACATAAGCACAACAAGGTATTTAATCTACACTTTAAATATGAATATTTCCATAAATAGGATTCAAGTGTTGGAAATAAATACCACGCACTTAAATATTCAATACAAAGCAAGGAAATGAAGAAATGGGCACAAAAGAGTAAGAAATTCTCAACCAAAAGCTTCAAATCTTCAAGACCCAAGCGTGTATGCAAGAAACCTAGCTTACAAAATAGGTCTCTCTAGAAAGATGTAAAGCTTTCAAAAAGTAGCATGTGCAGAATAGTCAACGCAGCTGCGATGCCGCATCCACAACACTTTTTTCGCTTCTGCAGTGTTCATCAAAGGGTTCAAATGCCCATATTTGTTTTCCAACTCTTTTCACTTGTACCATGATTTTTAGCACCTAATTTATACTCAAGACTTGTAAATTAGTACACTACATGAACCTACGACTCTATTAAGACTGATTTGTAGTACTTAGCACCTATTCTTCTTTTGGACAAAATGTCGAACACTTTGCAAGCAGTGAAAAATTTATGCTCCTTCACAGAAACTTGGTACTCAGATTACCCAAAATTTTGTTGTTCTTCATTAATAGACCACACAAACCTACTCTCAACCAATTTCCTCACCCCAATATTGACCTAATTCATAGGGGAAAGGGGAATCAGGGGAAACAACCATGTGAACATAGAATTGAGAAAGAAGAAGAAGGAAAGAGAAGTAGAAGAGAAGAGTAGATGAGAGATACCTGTGTTTTTTCGTGCGTGAGAGCGGTAAAAATCAAGAGCAATTGAGGATTTTGAGTATGTGAGAGATGGGAAGTTTGGGTTTTGGGAATAAGGTCAGAGAATACCTGATGAAATGAGGGATTTTGTTCATTAAACTTTCCCGATTTCTGCACTTGCGGTTAATTAAGCTCTTCTTTGCCTACGTTTTTGCCTGAATTTCATCGCACGTGTGAATTCTACGCATATGTGCCTGGAAAGCCGCTTTTGCATGACCGCCTCTGCGAAACAAGTTCCACGGATGCGGTTTCACCAGATGACTGGTGCCCAGATTTTTGCAGCCACTGTTTTTGTGCATTCCAAAATCTCAAACTCCTCAATCCAGCTCCAAAAAAATCTTAAACTTCGCAGATTAGTTGAAAATAATATACTAAGCTATTTTAAAAAAGAAAATTTAAAAAATGACAAATTTTTTTAAAAAGGACGGGTTGCATCCCACCAAGGCGCCGCATTTAACATTGTGGCACGATGCGTATCAACTTTACCACTTTTCTCGCCACTTGGACAATATGAACTGGGCACGTAGCTTGGAATCAAGCTTGTGACCACGAGTAGTGGGGGGGGGGTGGCAAATAGATGATCAAGCCAAGCATTAATTTCTTTATTTTTCACTTATTGGTTTCATATGAGGAATGTCATTTTGGCGTCTTGTTCCCTCAAATTATAAGATGTATGGCCTTTGCCTTGCCTCCTCGTAATCCCTCATTGACTCGTGCAGTTTACTTCCCATATCACCACACAAGTCTAATGTTGAAAAGTGCTTGGAATGTGACATCAAACCTCCAAATTTCAATTCTTCTCGGATTTTAACATCCTCTATTTCCCCCGGACTAGAGTCAATCTCAACCATATTTTCATTTACACCGATTGACTCTAATTCCATATTTTTCTTGGCATCACTAACACTCATGGAGTCGATTGGCGGATGTTCATATCTCGATTCCTCAAAATGAAGCTCACTTTCTTCCTCGAACTCGGACTCTTCTTGATTTATTTCCACACTCTCACATTTGTGGGAATAGTGAGCCTCAACCAATATTTTCATTTGATTTTCCAAAGTGCGGATATCCTCATTATTTTGTGTCAAGCCTTGTTTTAAGTCCTCGAATGCCAAGCTTTGCCTCTCCTCAATTTTAAGAATGGCCTCCAACATAAGCATCATCCTCTTATTTTGAGCATTTGAGAGTTCTTCTTGGTTTTGATAAAGTGCCAAGGAAGGATTTTTGACTTCAACCTCTAAGGAAGGTTCTTGGCTATCATTCACTTCTGAGGCTTTTGGAACTCTAAATTTCAAGCCTTTCTTCCATTTATGAGTTCAACCTTTCAGCGCCAAGTCATTTTGGATACTATTCTCCAAAAGCTCCTCCAAGGTATTTTGCTCTTTGTTTCATCCTTCTAGTATGCATTCTAACATGAGCTTGAACTCTCCATTTAAACCATGCTCCATTTTTTCCACTTCCTCATCCCTATAATTTCCATTACAAAAAGTAGAATCATAGTAGCAGGGGCTTTGGGAAGGGAAGGACAAATAAGCACAATCATACCAATGACCATTTTGATGACCACACTTATCACAAATACTCCACTCATGAGTTTGAGATTGTGCGGACAATCCACCCCCGGGAGAGTTTAAACTATTTTGCCATGAGTGAGGTCCTCCACAATAAGGACAAGGGTCATCAAAGTATGAACAACTACCATCCGACAAATTTTTATTATATGATGCAATTTTTTAACACCAAAAACTAAGAAAATAAACAAGAAAAATAGACCAGGGTAAGAAAGATAATTACACAAGAATTCACAAGTTTGGATCAAAGCACTTACACTTATTTCTCAAACAACCGAAATTACACAAAATTGTTCCCCGGCAACGGCGCCAAAATTTGATACGCTCAAATTACACCTTAAGAAAGAGTGTAAAGTGGTTGATGTCAAATATAATAACCCAACTAGGTTGGGGTCGAATCCCACACGGAATGGGTGTGAAAAGATTACTTGAGTAGTGTTAAACTTGAATTAAATCGTAATTCTATTCCGTTAGCTAAAAGGAGTGTAGTAATTGAGTGAAATGAAGACAAGTATAATATGGTGAGATTGTAATTAATTTGATTAAAAAAACCAAGGTTGTGTCTCATTCAATGGAAAGATGCAGAGAAGATTAGCATGGCCCCTGAGCAAGGATGACACGCACAAATTGAGTGGAGGTAAGTTTCCCGGATTATAAACTCGTTTCTATGTTATTTTATGACTGATTAGCTTGGAATTATAGGTTTAAATGGCATAAATTGGGGGTTTAGGGCTTGGGAGATTGAGAATTTTAATTAAGGAATTGAAGAGTTGTTTGTGGTCAGATTGTGATTCATTTTGTATATATAGACTCGAGGGATAAGGATTCTTGTGACGTGATTTTCATCGAATTTCGAGGCATGGGCCCGGGGCTCGGGTTTGGCCAATTTCAGGAATTGTGTTTAAAAGTGATAGTTTTCGATTGGGTTTTGTTCCTTTAGCATATATTGATGATGTTAATCTGGTTCTGGTTAGATTCAGAGCATTTGGGAGCCAATTCGAGGGGCAAGAGCATCGTGGAGTAGCTTTTGGGCTGTTTTGAGGTAAGTAACGATTGTAACTCTAAACATGAGGGTATGACACCCCGTTAAATTATATTGTTTTGGTAAATGAGGTGACGAGCGTGTGGGCGTGCAACGATAGGGATTGTGACTTGTTCCGTATCGTAGCGACATTAAGCCGCGTATTCGATCTGAAACCTTACGACATCCTGCCTTTTAGAAGTTTATACTTGTTTATGGGCTGTGAGCCATGTTTGGGGTCTTGTGCCGACCTGTTTAGACCCTCAGAGGTATTTTGGGCTGAGTCCCGTGAGTTGAGATTAATTGCCCAAATGGCTTGTGAGGATGACTGAGTTAGGCCGAGAGCCGAGTATGTGAGGATAGTTAAGGATCGGGTTGCACGACGCAGCAATATATACGTCCAGGCCGAGAGCCGAGTATGTGAGGATAGTTATGGGTCGGGCTACACGTCGCAGAAATATATATGTTATACATTACATATGGATCGGGCTGCACACCGCAGCAATATAGATTATATATATGGGACAGGCTGCAGGACGCAGCAATATATGTTATATATGGATCGGGATGTACGCCGCAACAATATACATATTGGATCGGGCTGCAAGCCGCAACAATATACATATTGGATCGGGCTATAATAGCCCTTCCAGGAGTCTGTACACCACTAGTGAGCGCAGCCGACTATTATATGGATTGGGCTGCACGTCGTAGCAGTATATATATATATATATATACATACATATGTGTGTGTGTGTGTGCTGGATCGGGCTGCCCGCCGTAACAGTTGTGTCTATTCATGGTACTTGCTGAGTACGAGTGCCTAGTGTGAGCATGAGATACTGATAGTGGTGTCACGAGTGACTGATAGGCTTGACCGAGAGGCTTTATTGTGAGTGATATTGTGCCCGAGGGGATTATATTTTATGAAAATATTGTTTTCACTCCTCTTTACACTGAGCCTCTGCTAATAAAATTTTGGATAAATGTTTTTATACGAGAGTTTAAAATGGAAATTGGAGTTTTATGAGATATTCGGGATGTAGATTCCTGACTTGATTTATTCATTTCCACTATTATTCATTATATGGATTTACATGATTTATAAATGCTCGTTACTACACTCAAGTTTTTAGTTACTTTGATTACTTGCTGAGTTGGCGTACTCACGTTACTCCCTGGACCTCTGTGTGTAGATCCAGGTAATGTACCATCTCCCAAGTATATTTTCGAACGTGCTTGGAGTTGTTCGAGGATCGAAGTAGCTGCTCAGCGTGCCCAGCTCTCCTCCTTTCTTTCCTCAGTTCATACTTTTTTTTGTCTTTTGTACTCCAGGCTATGTAGTAGCAAGTCACCTTGTTGTACATTGTATTTATAGTTCTAGATGCTCATACCAGTTGAATCTTGATTTTGGGGAAATATTTAAATTGTTCATCTCATTTTGCTATTTAAAATCTGCTTAATTTTGGGATATTATGAAATATTGTGATAGTCTAAAATGGTTGGCTAGCCTAGTTCCATGATAGGCGCCATCATGACCGGCTTAGGATTTGTGGTCGTGACAAGTTAGTATCAGAGACTAGGTTACATAGGACTCAACGGTCATGAGAAGGTTTAAAAGAGTCTTGCAGATCGGTATGGAGACGTTTGTACTTATCTTCGAGAGGCTGCAGAACCCTTAGGAACAATCTCACTTGCTTGAATTCTATCGTGCCATTTTGTTGATTCTGGAAATCTAAACTTCTGTTGTTTCATTCTCTCACAGATGGTGAGGACTCGCGCTACCGATCAGAGTGATCAGCCACTAGCTAGACCAGCGAGAGGTCAAGGCCGCGGTCGAGGCCGTGGTAGAGATAGAGGGCCAGCCCGTGCAGCAGTCAGGGTAGTACCAGTTGATCCCCCTACTGTTCAGGATCAGATTCCTGCCACAAATGCTCCAGCGGGATAAGCTTAGGCACCGACAGTGCCTATTGTTATTCTGGGTCTTCAGGAGACCTTGGCTCAGATATTGATTGTGTGTACCACCCTTGCTCGGGCAGTTGCTTCTACTTCTCATGCCGGGGGAGGCAGTCAGACTCCAGTTGCCCAGACACCTAAGTAGGTTACTCAGGGCCATTAGATACGGGGGGCGGTTCCAGCCCAGCTGGTTGCTCCAGTTCAGTACTTCGTGGTTCCAGCTATGCCAGATGATGAGCACCATAGGCTGGAGACGTTTAGTAGGCTTCAGCCTCCAACATTCAGTGGTGCTGAGGGCGAGGATGCCTTGGCTTTTCTGGATAAGTGTCAGAGGACGCTTCGTACTGCTTGGATTCTGGATACTAGTAGGGTCTCGTTTGCTACTTTTAAGTTTTCTGGTGCTGATTTCAATTGGTGGGAGTCTTTTGGTGTAGGACTATTAGTTAAGCACCCCTCAGCTAGCAGCAATTCTCCACTATCTTTTTGGAGAAGTATGTACCCCTGTCTCGTAGGGAGGAGCACCGCAGGCCTTTTGAGCAGCTGCGTCATGGGGAGCTATCTGTGACGCAGTATTAGATGCGGTTTTCAGAGTTGGCTCGTCGTGCCTCCTAATTTGTCCCTACTGATAGGGAGTGGATTAGGAGGTTCGTGGATGGCCTCACTTATCAGATCCGCCTTTTTATGACTAGGGATAGAGTGTCAGGTGCTACATTCGAGCAGGTTGTTGATATTGCTCGAGATATTGAGTGGGTTCGCCACCAGGGGGGGTTCTAGTAGTGCTCATCCCCGGGGGCAGATTCAGCATGGAAGAGGCCGTTCGTTCAGGCCTCCTCGGTCAGGCCGCCCAGCCCATAATTGTGCACTTTTTGGGCATGGTCCCCGCAGTTCTCAGCCATGCCGTTCTTCATTCGGTTCCCTTCCAGCATAGAGTGCAGCTTGAGCACCATCAGTTCATGGTTCCTCTATGCATGGTCATCCTAGTTTCCATTCTGGTTCCAGGGGTTCTTTTCGGTCCCCGTCTCCAGCTACAGAGAGTTGTTATGAGTGTGGAGAGTTCGGGCATATGAGGAGGCAGTGTCCTCATCTTCTTGGAGGCCCATCTCAGCTAATGAGCCAACCTTCGACTTCAGCTCCAGTTACTTCACCACCCACCGAGGCAGCTAGGGGTGGTAGCCAGTCAGCTAGAGGACGCCCTAGAGGGGTAGGTTGAGCAGGTGGAGGTAAGTCCTGTATGTATGCCTTTCCAGCCAGGCCAGATGCTATGGCCTCCGATGCAGTGATCGCAGGTATTGTCTCAGTCTGTTGCCGAGATGCTTTGGCTTTATTTGACCCTAGTTCTACATATTCTTATATTTCATCATATTTTTCCCATTTTCTAGATATACCCCGTGAGTCTTTAGTTACATCTGTTCATGTATCTACTCCGGTGGGCGATACTATTGTTGTGGACCGTGTGTATCGATCATGTGTGATATCTATTGGGGGTTTGGAGACCCGAGTGGACCTACTGTTACTCAACATGGTCGATTTTGATATGATATCGGGCATGGAATGGTTATCTACGTGTCATGTTGTTCTTGATTGTCACGCTAAGACAGTAACCTTAGCTATGCCAGGATGTCCGAGGGTTGAGTGGAGAGGTTCTTCTAAGTATGTGCCTAGCAGGGTGATTTCCTACCCGAAGGCTGAGCATATGGTTGAGAAGGGGTGTTTATCGTATATGGCTTTTGTGAGGGACGTCAGTGGTGAGACTCGAACTATTGATTCGGTTCCTGTGGTCTATGACTTTCCGGACGTGTTTCCTATAGACCTGCCAGACATGCCACCTGATAGGGACATTGATTTTGGTATTGACCTGCTGCCAGGTACTCAGCCTATTTCGATTCCACCTTATTGTATGGAACCAGCGGAGCTAAAGGAAATAAAGGAGCAATTTCAGGAACTCCTAGATAAGGGGTTCATTCGGCCTAGTGTGTAACCTTGGGGTGCACCGGTGTTGTTTGTAAAGAAGAAGGATGGTTCTATGCGCATGTGTATTGATTATCGGCAGCTAAACAGGGTTACGGTGAAGAATCTATATCCATTTCCTTGTATAGATGACTTGTTTGAACAGTTACAAGGTGTTAAGTTATTTTACAAGATTGACTTGCGTTCTGGCTATAATTAGTTGAAGATTCGGGGGCCAGACATTCTGAAGACTGCTTTCAGGACTAGATATTGTCAATATGAGTTTCTGGTTATGTCATTTGGGCTGACCAATGCTCCCGCAGCCTTTATGCACTTGATGCACAGTGTATTCTGACCTTATCTGGATTCTTTCGTCATCATGTTTATTGATGATATCTTGGTATATTCCCAATCTCGGGAGGATCATGAGCGACATTTGAGAGTTTTTCTTCAAACCTTGAGGGAGAAGAGATTGTATGCAAAATTTTTGAAGTGTGACTTCTGGCTTTATTTAGCAGCGTTCTTGGGGCACGTGGTGTCTAGTGGGGGTATTCAGGTTGATCTGAAGAATGTAAAGGCGGCGCATAGATGTCCTAGACCGTCATCAGCTACGGAGCTTCATATTTTCCTTAGTTTGGCAGGGTACTATCGCCATTTCATAGAGGGATTTTCATCTATTGCAGGACCTATCACTAGACTAACCAAGAAGGGTGCTTAGTTAAGGTGGAGTGAGGAGTGTGAGGAGAGCTTTCAGAACCTCAAGTCAGCTTTGACTACATCTCTGGTGTTGGTTTTGCCTACGTGTTCAGGTTCCTATACAGTTTACTGTGATGCCTCGAGAGTTGGCCTTGGAGCGGTTTTGATGCAGTACAGTAGGATGATTGCCTACGCATCTAGAGAGTCGAAGGTGCACGAGAAGAATTATCCAGTGCACGATCTTGAGCTTGCAGCTATGGTCCATGCCTTGAAGATTTGGCGTCATTATTTATATGGAGTGCATTGTGAGATTTTCACAAATCACCGTAGTTTGCAGCATCTACTTAAGTAGAATGATATGAATATACGTTAGAGGAGATGGTTGTAGCTTCTCAAGGATTAAGACCTCACTATTTTATATCATCCGGGGAAGGCCAATGTAGTGGCTGACGCCCTGAGTCACAGAGCGAAGAGTTTGGGGAGTGTAGACTACCTTCCAGTAGCATAGAGACCTTTAGCAGTTATATTCATGTTTAGCGGGTCAGTTAGTGAGATTGGATATAGCAGAACCCTCGCGATTATTCGCTTGTGTAGCCCCCAGGTCGTCTCTTTATGATCAGATTAGAGCGCGCCAGTATGATGGTCCACACTTGCTCATTCTTCAGGACAGGGTCCGTCAGTGGTGGTGCCAGAGATGTGGTTACTGGTGATGATGGGGTCATGAGGATGCAGTGCCGGATTTTCGTGCCTAATGTGGATGGACTTTGAGATTTAATTCTAGCTGAGGCCCATAGTTCGCGGTATTCCATGCATCCGGGTGCCGAAAAGATGTATCAGGATATGAGACATTATTATTTGTGGAGGAGGATGAAGAGGGATATTGTTGAGTTCGTAGCTCGGTGTCTCAACTGTCAGCAGGTCAAGTTTGAGCAGCAGAGAACTGGTGGATTGCTTCAGAGATTAGATATTCCGGAGTGGAAGTGGGAGAAAATCACCATGGACTTCGTAGTTGGACTTCCACGGGCTTCGAGGAGGTTTTATGCTATATGGATTATTGTGGATCAACAGCCCAAGTCCGCACACTTCATTCTTGTTGGTACTACTTATTCTTCGGAGCTGTTAGCTGAGATTTATATCAGGGAGATTGTCCGCATGGGGTTCCAGTTTCTATCATTTCTGACATAGGCACTCAGTTCACATCTCAGTTTTGGAGGGTTGTGCAGAGGGAGTTAGGTACTCAGGTTGAGTTGAGCACAACGTTTCATCTTCAGACTGACGGGCAGTCGGAGCGTGATATTCATATTTTGGAGGATATGTTGTGTGCTTGTGTCATTGATTTTGGGGGTTCATGGGACCTGTTTCTGCCACTCACGCAGTTCGCATAAAATAATAGTTATCAGTCGAGTATCCAGATGGCTCCATATGAGGCTTTATATGGTAGGAAGTGCAGATCTCCGGTTGGAAGGTTTGAGCCGCGCGAGGCTAGGCTGTTGGGCACAGACATGGTTCAGGACGCGTTGGGTAAGATGAAGTTGATTCAGGAGCAGCTCCACACAGTGCAGTCTAGGCAGAAGAATTATACGGACCAGAAGGTCCGAGATGTGTCTTTCATGGTTGGGGAGAAGGTGCTGCTGAAGGTGTCACCCATGAAGGGTGTTATGATGTTCGGGAAGAGGGGAAAGCTGAGTACCCGATTTATTGGGCCTTTTGAGGTTCTTCAAGGGATTGGGGAGGTGGCTTATAGGCTTGCCTTTCCTCCCTGCTTATCGAGTATTTATCCGATGCTCCATGTTTCGATGCTCCGAAAGTATATTGGTTACCCGTCTCATGTTTTGGACTTCATCATGGTTCAACTCTAGGGTGATATGTCATATGAGGTAGATTCAGTGGCTATTTTGGGTTGTTAGATCAGAAAGATGAGGTCTAAGGATATAGCTTCAGTGAAGGTTCAATGGAGAGGTAAGCCAGTGAAGGATGCCACTTGGGAGATTGAGCGGAAGATGCGGAGCAGATATCCTTACTTATTCGAGAATCCAGGTGTGTTTCTATACCCATTCGAGGATGAATGTTTGTTTAAGAGGGGGGATGTAACGATCCGGCTGGTCATTTCGTGAGATTAGACCCGTTTCCCCCATTTCTACTTTATCATATGTTGCTTAGCCTATTTATGTTTTGTTAGGTCATTGGTTCAGTTTTATAGTGGCTGTGGTGAGAACAGAGACAGTCTCTTAAAGTAGCTTAATAGTTGAAAAAGTCAACTTGGAGTTGACTTATTGGTAAACAACCTCGGAATGTGGATTTTTTTGGATCGGATAGCTTCTTTAGGTGATTTGGGACTTAGGACTCTGATGCGAGACTAAATTGCATAGTTTAACATGTGATATACCTTACATTTTATGCGCATTAATGATAAAATTACACTTGTTATGTGCTTAATGGAGTTTATTTCATGTGTAGGTGAAGTGGAGATGGAAACGGAGCTAAAAGGATGCAAATACGTCGAAAAATACGCGAAAGGAGACATTCGGGCGATAGCCGGGCGACAGAGCCAAACAGCCTGCCCTACCTGGCGTTAGCCAGGCGTTAGGTCTGAAACGCCAGCCCTACCCTGGTGTTAGCCAGATGTTAGGGCTGAAACGCCAGCCATTGCCTGGCGTTAGCCAGGCGTTAGCAACCAAACGCCAGGGTCCTCAGTCGGCCAGAAATCGTGTTTTGACGGGTTTAAATGTTTCCCAAGTGAAATAGAAGTCTCCTACATGGTCAGGGTTCGTCCTAAACATATAAATAGACTCTTAAAATACAATTACAAGGGGGTTTTCGTGAATCAAAGTAGAGAAGGAGAAAATTCCATTGAAGTGCAAGAACATCGATTTCTACATTTAGTATTTCTTACTTTATATTTCAATTATGCAATTGTTTTTAGTTTTGTTTCGTCTAAACATGAGTAGCTAAGTTTTTAATCTAGGGTTTTGGTAGAACCCGTTGGGGATGAATTTCTTGTGATATTAATATATTTTGATTGATTATTCTCTATTTGTTCAACTACGTTCTTATTGTAGTTAATTGAATGGCCATCAATTAGCTGTGCCTATTTAGTATGTATCTACTTGAGAGAGAGTGCATATTTAGGTAATTGTTTGAACAACACCACTCCCAGAGTATAGACGAAAGTCATAACCGAGGGTTTAGAGGTTGGATTAGAGATAACGATAC